>JARFJB010002267.1:695000-772500 GCA_036346205.1 Vesta saturnalis | reverse complement strand
CTAACATGGATTAATTAAAATTGAAAAAGGTATTAATAAACACTCTTAAATTTGTTAAATGCTTAGTACACGGCTGTATGAGTTCAAAAATGAGTATATACACTCTGGAGCAAAGTGCCGTTTTCCCTTGGTGTGTTGTACCACTTGAGGTTCGCCATCCGGGAACAAATTACACCACGGGAAAAATCATACAATTCTGTCACCTAATGTATAATATACTAATCCATCAGCTACACAAACTGCTAAACACTACAAGGATTTTTTAAATCCTGTAATCCTCGGTGACATGGAGTTAAAACTGATGGGTTTCATTGCGTCTTTGGGTATTATAATAGCATCTATACCAACTTATTAAAGTTTATACTTTGGAGTAGTATGTCTACCAGTTGAATTGCTGACGACTTTGGTTAACTTCAGTTGCTGATGCTTGGTATTCCAATAAACTTGTTTACAAAATAGAAGCAAATGCCCCATTAGCTGGAAGAACAAGGAACAGTAATTTTCACCCTGTGTCCAAATTCCCACTTCCTAATGTCATGCGTCCAGACTTACAAGTTCTTTTGTCGTGTATATTACCTTCACAGTTATTGTTGCTAGCAAATACAGAATACACAAAAGTAAAATTAGTCCAAAATGATACAGAAAAGCCATATGTTGGATATTATAATGATGTAAGTAGAATCAAATGACCCCAAAGCCCATAGATCGTAAATATAGGTATATAAAACTACTTCAAATTAAATAAGAACAAATGTTGTACAGTGTTGTTATTTATAGATGCCCAAATGATTTAAAATATGCCGAAAGTGTACTGTAAAAATATATTTAAAAAAATAGCGCCATGACGGCAAAGTACTGAACTAAATTTGTATACGGTTTTACGATTTTAGGATTTTGGGGTCAAGTGGTTTTTCAAAAATCTCTACCTAGAAGTATGATATGGAAAACATCCTTAAAACGAGCATTCTTCGGTTCCACTGCAAACGACTGATACCAACGGTCCTTCACTAACTTTGATACTAAGAAAATTATTAAGGAATGTAATGTGGCGTCCATATATAGACGCCACTATGCAAAGTGTAGCCAAATTGATGGCAACTACCAAATTGATGGACGCAACACTAACGTTTCACGTGCATCCGCTTTAGGTATGGATATAATCAAGAAACGTGCACATCCGTATGTGATATAGGATCCTAACGAAAACCAGTTAAAGTGCAAAATAGATATCTCGATATTAAAAACAGAAAGTGCTACAAATTTCATAGCGATAAAATTTGCAATCTAAAAATGCATACAACTCAGAGAGTCGCCCATACGAAGGGATACGTTTAGGTTTTAATGTAATCGGGCATAATCAGAACCACTTAAACTCTCATAAAGAAATGATCGCCATAATGAATAAGATGCGAGGTTTGACTTTTAACACATAAAAATTTATACAATATTTATGATAAGCTACTCAAGACAATCCGAATCACTAAAACATTCAGCACTAAACGTCAAACTGAAAATATAGTCGGTGGAGGTATTGGAAACTGGAATCTTGTTTTACTGCATCATTCATATGTTGCAGGTAGTACAATACAATCTCCTAGGTACTAAAATATTTAAAGTTTTATTAAATCGATTTTTAATTGTCGAACTCAACCAATGCACTATAACAAAAAGAACGAAGGATGCTATAGAAGGATTTTAATTAACACCACTATAGCACGACGCTCCAACGATTAAACCTTTATTAATGCAAAAAAGTGTTATTGTGAGCGACAGACCAGACAATACGTGATCGATTTAATAAAATACTAGAACAGTCTAAATGAATTGATTTGTAACTTGGTGTAATGGGCAGACTGGACCATGTAACATTAATAGTGGACGAACAGTACGATGATGGATACACAGCGTTTCTGTTTCAAGCATAAACATCCCACTATTGTTCATTAAGTTATTTAAACGTAAATGACCATGGACAAACTTGAACGTTCATGCACCATTCAAGGAATGGCATCATCGAGGGTAACTGAAATGTAGAAAATAAGGGTTTAAACAGCACTGCTGATTCAATTGAATAGAAATATCTATCGGCAAGGTAACTTTTCACAAAAACAGCCTCCATATTGTTTCCACTATCTTGTATTTATGGTTTGTTGGCTTCCCGCGATCTGATTTCTGTATGCTGTATCTGTATTATCACTAATCAGATATGAGTAATCGGCAAAACGGAAACCACCAAGCTGCGCGAAGTAAGTGACGTCTAAGGAGTAAAACATTAAATCTGAAAACATCGTTTCTTCAAAACATCTCATTCCTTTTAACCGCGAATTGTTAAATATGAAGTTTATGATAAAACATTCCTTTATTTTACTTTATGTACCTACATAAATTAAATGACAAATACAGTTTCAAATTACAAATGCAGACATCCAATGACATAAAATCTTACAAAAAGCATTTGTTATTAATCTTTTTCTCTAAATTCAACTGCACGTCTTTCTGTAACGACTCGAACAACTGTACCTCTAGATATGCCTGTTGCTTTAACCACAGTATTCAAAACATTACCTTTAATAAAATAAAATTGTGTAAATCACCTAACAATATTGGAACATGTTTTACCTTGTGGATTACTTTAAAAAGAATTATGAACATCCCAAATTATTTCTCATGAGTCCTGGGATAAAACGCAACGTTTTTTTTAGTAATTTTAGATGATGATGCAACTGCTTCGCACATTGTAAGTAATGGGTTAAAAGTAAATAATAAAGCAAAACTGCACACCAAAGGAAGTTCATATAAATATAACTGTTGAAACACAACGTTTTGAACAAATTTTGTCAAAAATTAGGTTAAAAAGTCAAGCAAACAAATCACATTAGTCACGATGTCGCGAAACGGAATGGTAAAGGTTTGTAGAACGCACTGTAATGTCTGATTCTCAGCCATATCACTATTCTATCTTTTTTCAAGTTAAAATTTGGTTTATGCGCAAGAGTCTTCCGTTTTGGCGATTACTCTAATACAATTTGAGCTTCAATAATTTTACAATCAGTTTATTATAGATTAATAATTGTATTTATAGTTTCTACTCACAGAGCTAAGATTAACGTGAACGTACGTACACATACACATTTACACTCACATTAAACGTTAGTTTCTTCTTCGTTGAACACGTAAAACTATCACTACTGACAAACGATACACAAAATAATATTACGCTTAATCCATTCCCGCGCGGCGCCCCAACAACATCCGCCTTCTACATCTCAACTACTACTGAACGAAAAAAAAAAATCTCTCCTTTCCTCTCAATACCACATCTTTTTAACCATCCCCAAAAAGGTTCCATACCCAAATTGCATAATGGAGAGTTTCCATGAAAAAACAGTCTTGATTACTATAATTAAGTCATACATCATGTTTTTCAATCAGAAATCCTGTTATTCAAACTTTATATACCTACACCAACAATAAATCCATATATAAGTGAACTGGTAAACTTGAAACAAATGAAGAACTACATAACCAAACATATGTTCCTTAAAAACTCTTTTCATCCATCATAAATTAAATTGATATAACGATTTTCAATGACGTAATTTTAACTCAACTAAACTATAATTAACGATTACTTACAAATAGGATTAACCATTACTTACAGAAAACATTTTAAACTCCCAAATAAAATTCATTTTACTAACATGTCAATGTCAACGTGTGGAACTGTATCGTAATTAAAAAACCTCAATTTATTAACAACAAACAAACCGAAAAATATGTCATTCACACAAACTGGGTACTACTATGTACCCCAAAGTTCGATAAAACCAAGGAGGTAGATTTTAACCACACGTGACAATATCTATTAGGGAACCTCCCTCCCTTGCCTCAAACCGAGCTGGTAGCGTAGTGGTGACACGACCTGCTCAGCATTCGGTAGGTAATGAGTTCGATTCCCGTTACCGTCAACCTTGTATGAGGTTTTTTCAGGAGGGTTTCCTCACACACATGTAGCGGCATGGTCACTGCGTATATGCACACAATGTGCAGCTACTTAGGTGAATGCTGGGGTAGTATTTTCCCCTCAGAACCCTAACTTTGTTCCTTCCGAGCCTATCCTGACCACACACATCCCTAATCCCACCATGCATATATACGTAATGTATGTATGGCGGGAATCAACAATTGCGGCTGAAGGAGCTCGGAAAGCTCGAGCAGCCCGCCCTCCCCCTTGGGGTGGGAATGAAATACATGGCCCTTTCCTTTCCCCTTCCCTTGCGCCAAGAAAATTTTGTACCGTTTTAAATTGAAATGTATGGTTCTATTTCATGTTGAAGAAAGCGTGGTGAATGACGAGTTCAAAATGGCGTGCATGTAGTACGTTGGATGACGCAATACGTTATCTTAAAGAAAAGTGTGTGATGGAGATACCTTTTGTTTTTGTGTCATTAAATATGGCGGTACACCACGTTACGCCTGCTCTTTAGTTACGTATGCTGTTAATTATACTCGTTTTAGTAGCATGTCATATCTGTGTTGGTTTCCCCGGATCGAGGGTACATTACGTTTACCTTTACATTATAAAAAAGTGCTGTTTTATTTGCTTTTATGCTGAAATTAATCAACGGGTATTTTGGTTTATTAAATATACAAATGAATACAGCAGATATGTTGTTTACTAAGAGTACTTTTATGCTTAGTGGTAAAAGATAACTTGATGAAGTGGGATAGAGAGTTTTCGTTCTAGTTAGTCAGTAAGAGTAGTTCTAGAGGGTTGATTGACAGAGCTTGGGTTTCGTGATGTAGCGGACAGAGAGCGAAAATATACCTACCATTTACCCGGTGATTGAGTAAAGATACCTTGAGGTAGTCATTCACTGTTTGTGGATTATAGATATAATTCAATCACCACGGGGAGATTTTTTGTGATGGTGTTCTCGTTTTTATTGAGAAGGGAGAGTATTGATTTTTGGTTTTTTGTTTATGGAAGATCTCGCGCTGAACTGCTATTAATCATTATCTGCTATTAATTTATTCCTTACCTGCTGTTTAATAACATTTCGCTGTTTATTTACGAATGTAAATTTAAAAAAGATTTACTTAATTTACCTGACGAGACTGAGAATTTTCGTTCCTTGTGTGGTTGGGTTATAAAGAAAGAATTGAATATTCCGATTATTTATTGTTTACCGATCCATTAAAAGGACCATTTTAACGGGGCTAATTCTATACCCGTACGCTGTAGCTGGGACTTGGAAAAAAGATCTTTGTTAAAACTGCGAACTTGGTGTAATTAATAAAATTGAAACAGGTGGTCACTTTTGATTGTAACTTGAGTGGGCGTCCTTTAGAAGTCAATGCACTTTTGTTGTCAAGTAATTCTAGTTAACAGAAGAGTTTTCCCGCTTGTTTACATTCTCGTTCATTTTATGGTTATCTGTTTTGTAATTTCCGTATTTACGCTGTACAAGCTTGTTGAAAGTAGATTTTAAAATTTAGGTTACTTAAACGATTTGCGTTAATCAAAATTAAGACTTTGGTTAACTTGGATTTGAGATGCATTAGTTTGAACTTGAAAAAATCAACAAACAAGTACAACTAGAAATTTTAATTGACGATTTTATGTGTAAATTCATGTATGAACTTTATATTTAAACTAGTTGTTCCAAATATTTATTTATAATATAGGTGTGTTAATAGAATTTAAATGAAATATAAAACTGATTATGATTTTTGTGTGATTTCCATCCAACTCATAGTTTCGGGAATTGAGTAACCAAAATTATTTGTGAGATTTTGTTTTTGCTTATTTATAAATTACACAGCCTTTGCAGTGATAATGAAATTGTTTCGTTTTGTTCATGATTTTCTCAAAAGTTATAAGCGTTGGGTTTTTTATTAAATTTTATGCTACTATTGTTAGAATTAAGACTAATATTTTTGAATGTAGAAGTTCATTGATAAAGTTAACATCAAGCAAAGTAAAATTTGAGGAATTAAGTTTGATGACCTTTACAATTGGTTTCGTAGCACGATTACGTTTTTTCTTATCGCGTACGAATATTTTGAAGCTTTTATAGATAGCACCAGTCCAGTAGCACTTTCGTTGTGTAATATGGTTAATGCTACTAAAAGTAAGCTAGTTTTTGTTTGTTTTGAAGTTTCCTCTGGAGTACTAACGTTTGTTTGTGTGCTAATTAACCCCCGATGTGATTAATAGATATCGGCGCCTTTCACTGATCTGTTAGGAAAATCGGACTGTCATTTTTACAAGTAAAAAACTCCATTTTTAAGGTAGATTGAAGTTATAAATTCGCGCGGTAGCAGTTAAGAACTAAGAAAACGCAATTCTCTAAAGCAGATTAAAAAAATTACACCAGTAAACTGTTAGTAAAGTCATACTGTTTTTAATTATTCAGAAATAATTATGGCCTGATATTCTCAGCTTTTAATATTTAACAAAATTTAATAAATTTGTTTTTAGGGAAACGGTTTGGTTTGATGTGCATCAAAGTTGGATTGATTTACCTCATCAAGAATTTCAAACTAGAACCCAATTCGAAAACAATAGAACCTTTAATTTTTAATAAATCGCCAGCCTTAGAAAGTAAATATGGTATTAATTTAAATGTTACAAAAATACAGTAGTGGTGTATCTAACTATGAAGCAATCCTAAGAATGCACAAAATATTATAAATATTTATAATAAACTTACTTATAAAAATGTTTTCTTAAAACCTTAAACCATCTTAAGCATGTGAAGATGTGTACTGGTTTGGTTTGCTGTGGGTGTTATAATCTACACGAAAAATATTGTTTTGTTTAATTTATCAGGCTTACAGGTGTAAAGTAAGTACATTAGTTTCTTTTGAGAACGTGGAACTTCAGCAACATTTAAGGGGAATTACTCTTTTCCTAGATTTGATTTAGAAAAACTTATATCTGTCTCAGTAAATTGGGTTTACTTTACTAACTCAGTACTAGTGATCCTTTGTGAACGGTTTGCGAATGCAGCTATTAAGCAACTTGGATCTAAAAGTGAAAGTTGATAAAAATAGCGCTATTCAAACAAATAAAAAATTAAATAATTACATGCTCCAACTAATAGTCCATTGCGTAGAACAGGAACAGTTTGAATGTAACTCAAATTCTTAAAAACTGAAATACCTCTTTAATCAAACATAAGCCGTTATTACTCGTACCTTAAGATTTGGGTTACAATACCGTTCTTCTGGCTTCGAGGCAAACAATCGTCGGCAAGCACATCTTGAGTCCAGCGGTATGATACAGAGAATAATCAGAGCCATAAAACGGATGTGGTCAAACTACGATCTCTGTATAACAATACGTATCTTCATTTTTTTACGGGTCCATGGTTTCCCGTTGGTTGGGCAACCTCGAACTGTCATTTGCCATCTTCAGATCACTAATAATTTTGTTCTGCTTCGCGTTTTTCGAATTGAACTGATGTCTGCTGTGTGTTATTCGTTAATTATACCTTCGCAGGCTTTTACGCTTTTTACTTTCTCTGCCTTACTTTCTTTTTCGCGTTCACTAGTTTTTGTATGGATTTCATCGTCTATTGTCTATTGTGTGTTGTTCGTTGACGCTTTTTGTTAAATACAAACTACCATGTACTAGGTAGTATCTGCGCGTCGTTATTAGGAATATTTGGGCGTTTTTCAATTTCTACAGCTGTATGTGTTGTGGTGTTTTTCCTTACTGATAATGGATTATCTTTCATCCTAGCACTGATTCATCTATTTGTTTGACCTATGTACTCTCGTATCTGCTTTTTCTAGCTTAATTTTAGTTATTGGGTTAGGCAATCTCGTTCCGATCTTTTCGTGCGTCTTAAATACCATTTTGATGTGTTTTTTAAGAATTCTAACAAGCCAGTCTGTTATTCCTTTTATATATGAATAGAGAATTTTGCTTATTTGTTCCTCCCCTTGCTCTTTGCTTCATTCAAAAAACCAACCTTACTGCGTCTCCTAAAGATACGTAGTTTAGACTAATTACAATTGAACATATTAGTTCGAAGTTTAATTTCCTACCGATTGAATTAATCAGAATTGACGTAGCTTAATAAACAACGGATTGTATACATTTTCAATTCCCCAGTACTACCAACTCCGTCCAATCAGTTATCACTGCTGGGTCCGCTTAATATATTTCTACAGGCCATCATATTCTACTGCGTCCGTATATGGTAGCCATATTCACTAACTGTATGTTAACTTAGGAGTTGAACTACTATTCGATGCGTCCCCAGGTGGCGAATAGAGGAATGACCCTGTAAATGACCGTAGGTTATGCTAGGTCAACACCAAAATATGAGCTCTTGACCCCGACCGGTCAATGTTAGCACTGTGAATACGGTGCCTCGCAACTGGCGAGGACAGGGTTGTCAACCTTGAGTTCTCCTGGGGGAGAAGACCACTTACTTCATACTAGCCGGAAGTGGCTTCCCTTACTTTAAATCTTTTCTATGGGGGCATTCTTGCTCCAACTTTTATTCCTTTCAGGCTCCCGGTGTCGGGAGACTCTTCAAATAGTGTACACGATTGGGGGCGGCAAGCTCGGGATTTCCTAGCCGGAGGTGGCGGACCGCTAGGCATCTCCTAATCGTGGTGATCCTTCTTCCTCCATACTGGGGGAACTATTACGAACAATGTACTAGAAAAGTCCAAGAAGAGGATCCGGCCATCGGACGTGTTAGGAGAAAGCGCGATTACTGCAGAGATGGACAGCCTTAGACTACAGATCAAAAAACTACCAGGAGCACAAACAGAGGTATACGCGATACTGGAATGTGGGCGGGAAAATAAAAGAAGGCACTATACACATAAGCGCATTTTTATAGTACCAGACAGCCAAGCAGCTTTAAAAGTTCCATCGATCCGTAAGTCGTCATCACAGCTAGTCTGCAAATGCTATGAAAAACTCAACGACTTAGCGAGATGTAACAACGTCAACCTAATATGAGTTCCAGGCTATTGGGGAATTGAAGGAAACGAACTCGCTGGACAAGGGGCATTAAAACCGTTTTATGGACCGGAATTTTTTCTAGCAGTAACTAGAACTTCATGGTCCTTGCTTAAAAAGAACCTCAAAACTACTAGGATCAAGTAGACAGGATCTTCGATCTCTCACGGGAGCACTAACAGGACACATGGCTGTTAAAGTACACCTTGCAACAGGGACTCATCATTATTGATTGGGTGTGAGAGCAAGCAGCGAGAACGCTAAGTCTAAATGGCTGCAGTGTCCTCGCAATTAGAGTTGTGGGAGGAAAGGATAAAAACTTTATATTAAAACATTTGCACTATTGCGTCCTCCTATAGTATTACCGACGGGCTTTTCAGAAAATTTAGGAATCATGGATAATGAATTTTTTGATTATGTTGATACGTGTAACTTTTGAGTAAGGGAATTTTTGTTTCGCAACATCCTCTAATATTAGTTTGGCAACAGTGTACATACACTTTTGCTTTTTCAGAAAACTAACATGAGATATGAAGATTTCTATAATTTTATTGTAATATTACTTAAAAATCGACAATTTCGGTACTGGATTTGGCTTTCTATATATCTAATTGTACTAAATTTGTTTAGTGATCGTATTTTACGCATCTAATTAGGTTCTAACACACATTTCGCTTCGTATCAAGAGGCATGTTAAACCACTTTCTTTCGTTACATTAATAATTTGAAATCAATAAGTACATATTGTAAAATAACAAAACATTTTAAAGGAAACATGTCATATCAACTTATTTTCTAACACAATTGGTTTATATAGGTTCTTTTCGTCTTATTGCATTTTATCGTTTCTTCCGTTCTCAAGATTTTATTGACCGATACTACCAGTACAGTAAGCTAACATTTCCGAGTTATGAAATAACATACAACTGCTCTCCAAAACCGAGCATAGGACATTTTATGGGTACTCCTTCACATAGTATCATCTGTTTGACTAAAACACATAAATTATATCTGGTAACACATTCAGCTAAGTAATACACACACACGTACATCACCCAGTGAATGCATTTTAATCACTAATTCTGCATGAAGAGGTTCTCGTTACATATACAATTGCTGGGGTTACTCATTATACTGCTACGTTTATCCCTTTAGGAAAATGTGATGCCTGTAACCGTTTTGGTGAACCTCTTATTAGAATCGTATGGAACGAGGTTATGTACTTCTAACTACAAACGTTAGTTAAGCTTAAGTGGGAATTCGAGTTGGCTTACTTACACCTATCATTGGTTTAACTGTTAACCTTTAACTTAAATTTTTGATTACTTTTATATGTATTTAGTCTTACAGTTAAAATTCACAATTTGTTTTAATAGTTTTATGTCTGTGTACTTGCAGTTCAAGCCATCAGCTGTTTTGAATATGTAGATTGGACTTAGTATATAGAGTCGTCCTTGTACAGAGTGCGTCCTAAACTATAGTAACGTTTGGGTTATATAAAATTTAGATTGCTTATTTAGGGATTGCTCCTATAAGAATTTCATAAATGTTATGCTTATTTAGGTTAACGCATGTGTTGCATTTCACTTAAAATTGTTTAAGCTACAAACGCTATCTTAATAAGGAAGCTATATTCCATTTTTTTTTATTACGACCTTCAGTCACATATTTAAAACTAATGCTTAAGATTTTCTTTTGTGCTTATTTAAATTTATGTTTTACACTTATAAAGCTAGTGACAAACTCAGCCTTTCTGAACCTGTACGTATTATGATTGCTTTATCTATACTGTTAATTGCAAGTAAATTGAATTTCTTTGCGGTTACAAAGAAGCAAGGGTAGACATCTAGTGGAAGTTTTAGTTTATATTTTGGGTTTTAGAGTGCGTTCTGGGTTGATTTAAAACTGAAATACCAGTTTTAAGGAGAGCTCTTCCTAAGACTTCGGTTTAGAGTTACTTGTTTAACTTGGCACTTATGTTTTGTTGTTTTATTTTAGGGTCAATATTGGATGTCGAACCGTGCACTTGTATATTTTTTTTATTTTGACGTATTATAAATTGTTCAATATTTTTTAAATTATAGGTTTAGCACTCTCCAGAAAGGTAAGTGGGTTACTAGTAGACCATTTGGGTCAGATTTATTTTAGTTTGTTTAATTTCTCTAAAAATAATAATTTTTTTTTGTTAATATACGAATAGAAAAATTCACATTAAAGAAGTTGGTGTTAAACGATCGTCAATTGTTTCTTTACTCCTGCTGCCTAGGATCAAAATTCCTAGCCAGACCTTTTATCTGGTTGGACTTAGTCCAATGTTTATTTTAATTGTAACGTCTCTCTCCTTGTGCCGTAGCCCTTTTCTTGATCCAGGGGTGATACAAAAGTTTAGATCAAGTGGTGCCCTTTTAATCTCTCTGTGTACTTTCCTACGCAAAACCGCCCACGCATCCAAGTGCTTCCAACTTCTTAATTCGTGTTACCGCACAATTTCTCCTTTTCTACCACAATCCTTTTGTGCACGTAACAATGTACTTTCCAGAGATGTGGCGACATTTAATAAAAATTGATGTTTAGATAGATAATTTTCATTACCATTCAAGAGAAAATCCTCATGTAACAGTTACTACTCACAAACAAAACGGTCTTTAAACGTTTGGGGTGGTATTCTTGGCGATTTCGTGATTAAACCATATTTTTTCAAGGTAACGGTAAAGTTTACTTAGATTTTTTGGAAAATTAGTTGTCTGTGCTTCTCGAAAACGTTCCCCGGCGTATACGTCAGTGCATGTGGTATTTACATGATGGGGCTCCCATACGTAATAACGCACTGAATCACGGCTGTGAGATGTTTTCTTTGATTAATATTAATCGAAACATATCTTAACTCGTTCACGGGCAGATTTTTCAAACTGGCTACATTACGAAACGCACTGTATGATTAGAGAAGATAAACTGTAATCTTGCATATTTGAAATAGGTTGAAATGAATAGTGGCGTAAGGCGTATGTGATTTGAAATACACAAATAAAAGACAACTTAAACTGTCGAAAATGACAGTCATAATGACCAGTTTATTAGTTTCTTGAAGATAAATTCATTCACACAAATTTATTATTAAAACCAATAAAATAAGAGAGCAATATTGCGCTTTATCTCAGTAAATCGGTAACAATTATTTATTTATTTCAACAAATGGTTTATAATTATAAAATAATATCAGGAACGTATAATAATATCTCTCAAGCTCCCGCATTTGCGGCTGAATATACGCTGACGAACTTCCTTCTTTTTCTGAGAAAGGACCGCTTTCAAGAGCTAATAAAGTATTACAAAAATAATTACGTGGTAAACATATGCCCCTTTTATATTTTCCATTAAAAAAAATTAATTTTTAAAATATTCACTCGTCCGTAGAAAACTTCAATGTATTGAATTTCAGCGCAACAAAAACTGGCGTAACTATGATTTCCTTGCAAGCTCGCAGTGTAATGTGATCATAACAGTGATATTCTACAAAATTTGACGAGTATATGATTAACACCTTTTAGGTATCTTTGTTTTCATGTTGATATTGAAATAATGACATTTTCTCCGTCTGCTGCCTACAACACATTAGCTTTTTGGCGAATTTGTGTATGTTCCTACATACAAATCAATATAAAATTGAAGACGCACAAATGCAAAGAAAAGAGAGGCTTGTTTGAAGTACAAGACACTACGAACACAAGAATCTCAAGAAGAATATAAAATAATCAGACATGAGACCAATTTATTGATAAGACGGAAGAAAGATGAATACTGGGAATAATTCTCTGAAAGATTGGAAAACGATTTCTGCGGGACCCAGAAACAAATCTGGCGCTTTTTACGTAAACAGCGAAAAAAATAGCAGAACTTACAGGAACTAACAAAATATCCAGGTAAGATACTCGACGAAAGTTAATAACAACAAAGAATATACGGGTATACCACAAATAAGAGAATAAATACAGAATTGTTAAAATACGGAGGAAACAGCTTATTAACGGAACTGGCAAACTTGACTCATAAGATAACAATGTGAGATACCGGACATATGGAGAACAAGTGTAATGATATCGATGTTTAAAAAGGGAGATAAAAATGCCCAAATAACTAAAGAGGTATAAATTTACTAGACACAATACTGAAACTCGCTACAAAATCATTACCAACAAAATCAACACAATTACATTACTCTCCAGAACAACAAGGATTGAGATCCGGAAGATCATGCGTAGACGTGGTATTCATACTAAGACAGCTCATTGAAAAGTCCATAGAATATAATAAACTGGCATACCTCTCCTTCATAGACCTACACAAAGCATTTGACCGAATTTAACTTGAAAATGTGATACACCTACTATACAATAGAAACATGTCAATAAATATCCAAACTATTGAAAGTATATATTTGCATAACAAAGTCCAAGCCAGAATTAATATTAAACTGACAAACGCTATACTTATCAACAGTGGCATCAGACAGGGAGACTCACTCAGCCCTCTACTATTTAACACCATAATGGATGAAGTTATAAAAAAAGTCCGACAAGCTAAAGGATATAAGATGGGTGATACAGAATTTATAATACTCTGTTACGCGGACGATGTCGTAGTACTAGCCGAATTCGAAGACGATCTCCAGAAGTTAGCACACATGCAACACAACAGGCAAACAATACAACATGACAATCTCCGTGGAGAAAAAATATGCTTGACAACAGCGAAAGAATCTTACGCTGCAAAACAGAAGTAGATGGGAAAATCATAAAACAAGAACCAAAATTTACATATGTAGGAATAGACATAACGAGCTGTGGAGACATCGAAGAAGAAATACGACAGTAAATCACCTTATTGAATTTTGTCAAATCAATGTGCTAAATATATCTGTAAGTTCTTATAGTGGACAATGTCATTACGTTTCGAATACAATGCGAGTAATGCTTTCTTTAAATTTGAACCAGGTGGAGCCGTATGTTCTGGAGCTCATGCAATTCCACTGGATAATCCAAATCAGTCTTACGATGTAACCGATGTCTGATTCATCTGGGTATTTATAAATTCAAGGATGAATTTATCCACAAAGGCATCCTCACCGTAACACAAGTTTCTATAAAGGTTATTAATATCAATATACATTAAATAAGATGTCTCTAGTGTATTTATTAATAATATAAATACATGGATATAGCAGTTTTACACATAAGTAGGTTTTTAGAAAAAGATAGTTGGGCAGTGACTGATGTTGAATCTTAGGAGTCCTTCTCCCCTCCAGCCCTGGTCATTCTTTTCATGTTGGTGTTACGCTGTTTTGCGTAATTGTATAGTTTACAATCATGAGATGGGGTTATTTTTGGCATTAAAAAAAAGAAAAACATTTAGATTTATTTGAATATTTGTGCTAATTGGTTTAAGTGTGCGTGTTGTTTAGTTGGGTGTAGCGTGCTGTGTGTGGTTAATCCGATTGGTTTGCCGATATCATGTTAGGTCGCCATCGAATAGACGGGGGTATGCGGAGGGTGCATGGAGTGTTGCCTAGGAATTCTCCTCGGGGAGGTCGCCAAGGAGTTGTGTTAGGATAGCGGGACGGTTTTTGCAGTTTAGTTTGGGTTTGAGCGTGGGGATTGAGAAAACGGCAGTTGTAGGGAGTGGTAAGGATCTCTCTGGTTGGGATTGTAAAATTTTATAGTGGCTAATAAATTCGAAATTAAAAGTTTTTCGCATTAATCATTAAAAATAAGGTCACATTAATCTATTAGTGATTGTAGAAAAAAGTTGAGGGTGTGTAGGGTCCGATAGAAATGATACTGAGATAAGCATTATATATATTGTGATAAAGCAGTCATTTTAAATATTATATTATATTGAATAAATCTATGGTCGCGTGCTGGAATATGGAGTTTTCGTCTTTGGAAGCTTCACAAGTTTCGCGTTTTTTCGGAAAGGGAAAGACTCTGCTATTATTATTAACGGTTAGAGGAAAGGAACAAAGACACACGGTTAATGACCCGTGGGTTTGTTTCTAGAAAGGATTTCTTTGGAAATGAGGTATAATCCCTAATGTGTGTATCCTCAACATGGTTCGGACACTTGGAGACTCGTGAACGTTGGTTGTGAAATTGAATTGCCGACTTTTGCGGTATTAGACATAGCAGATAAGCGGCACGAAGGGACCTGTTTCATGCAGCGATGGATTACCACCATACATATATACATTACGTATACATGTATGGAGGGATTAAGGATGGATGCGGTTAGGAATGGTGTTAGGGAGAGAGCATTCGTCTAAATAGCCGCACATGATGTGCGTATACGCAGTGGTCATGCCGCTATAAGTGTACGAGGAAAACCCCCTGAAAAACCTCATATAAGGTAGACAGTAACGGGGATCGAACCCATTACCCCCCGAATGCTAAGCAGTGTGCTACCACAGATCCAACCAGTTTCATAAACTGTATGGTTGGGTTTGAACCGGGAAGGATCCTTAGATGAATCGGAGAGAATTCTGAGGATTCTTGATTGAATCGGTGAGGATTATGAAGAAGGAAGGTTCTATGGTTTGTTTATATAAGGACTTAAATGTGTGACGGGACAATGTGCAAACTGGATCGGTAGGATTTGGAGATGTAAAGATTTACGCACAACCGACAGAATTTTTGGATATGTAGGAATGTACTTGCACGGAATGATAGGAAGTAATTAAGGAAAGTTAATTAAGATCTGGATCATTCCAACCAACACCGTACTGGCTACAATTATAGAAAGAGTATTTCTAACTTACATCGAAGGCCATAAGGAATTACCGGAAATCTTCTTATTAGAACACCGAAACGCCTTTCTATAATGTTCCTTGTCTGAATGTGTGACTTATTGTAGTGTTTCTGCTCTTCCAGTGCGATTAAGAAAAGGAGTCAACAGGTAGGGTCGTAAGGGATATCCACCTAATAAAGGGATGGAAATATTTATTTAGCCATAATTCATTACCTGCTGCAAATGATTACCCAAAGGTACACTAGTATGAAATTTCCTAGATTCAAACCGTGCTATAATCCTTCTATTATTATGAATGGTACTGTCGTGGGCCGAACCTGGCCATCTGGCAAACATGTCTCTTATTATCAGATTAGAATCACGGCATACTCATCAACTATGAATTAATGTAATGTAATACAAATAGACTAAATTTTGTGTTAACCTGGACAATGTACTTTTATGTGAGTACAACCAATACAACCTAGTACTTTTGGAAACCCTACTCATCTGTAAAAGCCAATATGCTCTTCCACTTTCTCTTGATACGTAGGCATTGGAATAAACTGTTGACCGAGGTAAGTAAATGCACTGCGTACTTTTGCAATTACACCAGAAATTGCTCCTTTATGCATCCCTGTAAAGTCACCAATGGCATTTTTATGATAACAGGTTGAATAGAATCGTAAATAATTTACAGCGAACTGGAAACCCAGTAAAACCTGCAGATACTTAATTGATTCATAATCGCCATAATTTCCGTTTCCGCCAGATTATCCTGTTAAAACCGTTATCGTTCCTGTCGACCCGTCATTAATACATACACTTTGTGTTCGTATCCAGAATACTTATTAAAGTATTGGAACCCGCTTGCTGAAAGCATAAATAAATCCTTTAACATTAAATTAAATTTCTATAAAGTGGAAATCCCGATTTAATTTCTCAAAAGAAAACCCTTTTTGTATAATTGTCCATTAAGGGATATTAATAAATCGCATAGAACTTTAAAACCAGCTTCTTGAAGGAATTACATTCCATTAATTTATACGTATTACTATAACGTAGAAATTCCGATTTAATCCTCAGAAGAGAATCCCGTTTTGTATAATTTTCCATCATGCGATACGAATGAATCGCATATAAAATAAAATATAAACCCTTGTAGTACACATCTTAATAAATACGAAATTATCACATTTCGTACAAGTGGTGAAATAAACACCACCAACTGCACTTAATATATTCATCCATACCCGAGTTTACGATCCCCTCTATTTCTTGTTACATCTGTTGCATAATTAAAAGTAATTATTTCAAAACCCCGAAGTTTCAGATTCCTAAATAAATACAAGCGATATTTGTAATTCACTTTAAAAACAGATATCTATAACACCTGTTGACCCAGTAAACTTCATATAGTCAATGCCCTCATAAAGAATTTACTAATTAAAAATCAAATATATCCAGAATCACTAAATATGATTAGTATACTTTTCGCGGAATCGCGAGCCTTATATATTTCTCCAGCAACCTTAGGTGGCAAAGGCTACGAGACACCGGGATACTAGCTACCACAATTATCCACCGACATAGTCCTAGGGTTAGATTTTTGCAACATGCACGCGAAGCAACTAGGAGGAAATTTTCTATTGCAAACACACGCCAATGCTGGTCTGCGAGGAAGACATAGCCCCAATGAAGAACAACTTGCTGCGTTGAATGCTTTCCTAGAAAAGGAACTAAACCACTTTCAACGAATGTCTGGAAGAACCAAGGGTATCACGCACAGTAGTCAGAAGCTACCCCCGTGAGACGAAGATATTACCCACGAAATCTCGCGATGCAAGAAATAATTAATAGAGAGATGGATGAGATGCTAATATATGACGTTATAGAACCAACCCACAGTCCTTTTAGCTCCCCAGTCGTCTTTGTGAAGAAACCTATCGGTTCTGTATCCATTACCAAAAGGTTAATCGAGTAACCGTCAAAGATGCGTACCCTTTGCCATACATTCAAGGGATATTAGACCAGCTACGAGAAGCCCGACATATAAGTACGCAGGACCTAAAATGGGGTTATTGGCAGATCCCCTGGAAGAACATAGCAAACCAATAACTGCCTTTGCCGTTCCAGGGAGAACACTGTTTCAATTCAAGTTTCTTCCCTTTGGACTCCATTCCGCACCACCAACCCTTTAACGATTCATCGACACCATAATAGGACCCGAAATGACGGGAAATGCATTTGCATATCTCTACGACATTGTCTTGGGTAAATCCTTTGACGAACACCTCCAAAACCTGAGAGAATTGTTCCAAAGATTACGCAAGCACGGGCTGGAGTTGCAATCGAAGAAATGTTGTTTCTGTCGTACCCAACGGACATACCTGGGCCACGTGACGGCCTGAGGCATTCAACCTGACCCGCTGCGATTACGCAGCTGGAGGTATCCAAACACGTAAAAGAATTACGCCAGCTTCTGGGATTAGCTCTCTGGTATCGAAAATTTGTCAATGGGTTTCCGCAGATAAGTCAACCCCTGACACACCTGCTAAATAAGGGGGTTCAATACGAATGGTCCGCACCCAAACACAAAACTTTGACGAGATCAAAGAAGACGTCACCGCCCCTCCGGTCTCAGCATGTCCAGATTTCTCCCGACCCCTTGTGCTACAAACGCACGGACCAGTCCGGCATAGATGCAGTCCTTACGTAGCGACAAGCAACAAACGAAAATATCACCACCGGCATTAGCCGAGCCCTAACTTCTGCGGAGACGAATTACTCCACTATAGAGCAAGAGTGAATGGTCGTGGTATGGTTAATTCTCAAATTATAAGGCTACCATTTCGGACCATCGGGGTGTCAAATGGCTCCAGATGTTGGAAAAATCCACCTCCCGGCTGGCAGATAGATCATGGAACTCCAAAAGTTTGACTTTAAAATGGAATACTGGAAGGGGACGCTAAACCAAGTGGACGACGTGCTCTCGCGACTACACTAAGACCTTATGCCCGGACTCGGCTTATCTGCACTAGAAAAGGAGGATGCCGAAGGACCAGAATGTGCATGATACCAACAAATCATGGAACAAGTAAGCCAACCTGTAACCCATACTTGGTATAAAATCGAAGAAAATCACCTGTATCGATCCTTCCCCGCATCATCTTCGGAAGACCCTCTGCCGAGCATATCGAAACTGTTATTCGTCGGGAATAAAAGGAGACGTCATCAAACACATTAAGATCTGCGCCACTTGCCAATCGTATACGCACCACCAAAAAACCGCCAGGTGAAATATATTTCTCAAAAGTCGGACACCTAAAGCAGGATGTCAGTATCGATCTGATAGGCACACTACTATGCACGAAAATGGGGCCATATATTCTTGGTA
Source organism: Vesta saturnalis (assembly GCA_036346205.1). Lineage (NCBI taxonomy): Eukaryota > Metazoa > Arthropoda > Insecta > Coleoptera > Lampyridae > Vesta > Vesta saturnalis. The sequence continues at coordinate 753,337 of JARFJB010002267.1, read as the reverse complement.
GTCTGTCAAGGTAGGTTAACCAAGTGGGTTGAGTTAAAGCCGCTTCGTCGAGCCACCAGTAAACTCATTATACAACCCCCTACGGAACAGGTAATATATCGCTTATCCTAAACGCATGATTTCAGACAATCGTCCCCAATATACCAGCAAAATCGTCCGCTCCTTTCTACAACAACATGGAATACGACACTGGTTAACGCCTCCCTACTGCCCCCATGTGAAACCCGCCGAGAGGGCGAATAAAGTAATAGGGACGATGATCACTCAATTGACCCAGGATGACCAGAAAAATTGGGACGCGCACACGAGGTGGCGTTCGCCATTAATTCAGTAACAAATGACCCACCGGCTTTTCACCCGCCAACTTAATTTAGGACCCGAAATCGACCTCCCTCGGCGCTTTGTATGCATAGGGTCTCCCAGAACGGGGTACTTCTGCTGTTACTCCTCCAGAGCAAGAACAACATGTGAAGGAGGTGGAGGATCTAAGGGAACTTGCCAGAACCGCACTCGCACAAGCGTTTGAAGTTCAACGACACCGTTATAACTTCCGCCGACAACCTTACAGCCCCCCGAACCGTAGACTTAGCATACCGTAAGTCTCATGTACTATTCAACAAAGTTAAAAATTTTTCAGCGAAATTAGCACCAAAGTAGAACGGCCCGTATCAGACACACCGCATTGTATCACCCGTCGTTGTAGAACTTCGCGACCCGACCACCAATAAATGCATAAGCAAGCACACCTCAAGACCTGAAAGACTCCCAAGATACGCCCCCCGATAAATCCGAGGAAGAAAAGGAACCACTAGACGTTGGATATATAAGCACAATCAAGCCGTTGACGTGGGCCTCCAGTAGTCCGGTTCTTCAGAAGAGGAAAGGGTGGTATGTAAAGATTTAGAAATCCTTACAAAAATACGCAAACTATTAATTTATTCGTTTATGTTGCAGAAAAATGCTCTGGTGCATTTCAATAATTAATTATTTTCCCTTCTTCCTTAGTTAAGACATCGTTTTAGATTTCGACGCAAGAACCCCACCAAAGCGACACCTCCATAATCTGGTCCAATCCCGTTAGACCGCGGACTATATAAGCGGAACCGCGACGCGAGATTAATTATCTAATTACTTCCGTTCTGACGTCTCTTCTCTGACCTACTTAGCCGCCGATATGTTTTTACTTCTGTCCTGAAGTAAACATCTTACTTGCTCCTTTGTCGAAATTCTCCTGTTTTCGTTCCTGATTTCGTCCCTATTTCGACCTAGTGGGATCAGAAGCCGTCGTTTCTACCTGATGACCCATTCTGGGATAAGTCATAAATTTTCTATCATATTTACCAGACCAGTTTTCCGTCATAAAGATTTCTTTTCTGTCTAGGCAGATTATTAATCGATGCCGTCTGCACAACACCGCAATACCTGTACACTAACACTTACTCGGGCGTATGTTTACTCGGGAGTATGTCCAGCGTAAACAAACATGTCCCATTACACCGAATCCTCCTCTTTGCTTTTAGGCGTATGTCTGAAAAGTGCAAAGATTTCCATGGGAAATTATCCCCAAAGCCTATGCTTGTGTAGGTATTTCCTTACATTTGCTTGTATGGAAGGCGTACTTTTATTCAGTCTAGCCTCCTCCTGCGTACGCCCGTTTGGTTAATTAATCCTTTCCTAACACAAAAGTATCTAAAAACATGCACGACCGAACTCGAAACGCAGTAAAACCTGCAGATACTTAATCCATATATAATCGTCATAAATTTCTGTTTCCGCCAGATTATCCTGTTAATACCGATATCAATCCTGTCGCCCCGTCGATGATACAAATACTTTGTGTTCGTACCCAGAATATTTATTGTATTGCAACCCGTTTCCTGAAAGAATAAATAAATTCTTTAAATATTAAACTAAATTTCTATAAAGTGGAAATCCCGATTTAATTTTTCAAAAGGGAAAGATGTGGAAGTAATAATAATATTAGACATGTGTTGGAAACCGCAAGTGCCAAAAACGTTTACAATTACGACGAAACGAATGTAACCGACGTCCGAGGGGCAAAAAAGTCTTAGTTCGTAGGGGTACCAAAGGTATAGAAAGGGCCCCCGAAAATTCTCGTGCAAGAATACGCATTATGATCTTTGAAAATGCAGAGGGAACACTTTTGCTACCGATGGTTGTGGACAAAACCCAAAATGTATACGAAAATTAGACTACTGGTAATCCTGTTGACACAATTTACAGAAACAACATGTGCTACTATGCTTGATTTATTAATTTTTGTTTCTTCTTTTTCAGATTAAAATAACTTCTGTCAATTGAAGTGATCAGGAAACCTGCAGAGTCCAAAGTGATTAGAAAATATCAAAAAATTCCAGGCTGTAAGACAAAGGCGGAATTATTATTGGATGTAGTGCGAAGGGGGGGGGATGTCTTAAGCCGAGGCAAGCCGACGTTGGATGATTCTCAGGAAAACTCCACGAAACAAGTTCCAAGCAATATTAAGGTGATCCAACCGTCCTTAACGCAGAGGAAGAGAGGACAATATCGGAGGCTATAAATCAAGTGGTAGAATGGGAATTTTGTGTAACTGAAGGCGATGTCAGGGAGATTGAAGTCACAAAACAGGGTAGAATCGATACACAATGGCAAGACAGCTTACTAGGTAAAGATTTTGTTGAAAAATTCCTACTAAAGAACAACTTGAGCGTTAGGTTATCCTCAAACATAAAACGATGCAGAAGTAGAAGGGTTTTTAATAATATTAGGCATGTCTTAGAAACCGAAAGTGCCAAAAACGTTTACAATTACGACGAAGTGATTGTAACCGATGACCCAGGGTCAAAATCGTCTTTGTTCTTAGGCATACCAAAGGTATAGAAAGGGCCCAAGGACATTATCGTGCAACAAGAAGCATTCTGATCTGTGGAAACGCAGATGGAACACTTTCGCCACCGATGGTTGTGTGTAAAGTCCAAAACGTATACGAAAATTGGGCTACTGGTGGTCCTGTCGGCACAATGTACAAAAAAAGCACAAGAGGTTGATTCAATATGAACTTATTTGAGGATTAGTCTTTTAAAATGTTTTTACCGCATGTTAAAGAAAACTGTTCAAGACAAACCGCCGTAGTTATTGGTGGCAATTTAACACCAAATTTGTCTCCTGCTGTGATCAAAGCTGCAAAGGAAAGCAAAACATACACGGTCCCACTATCTCTAGATTCTGCCCAATTTACCCAAACGCTGGATGTTTTCAATGAGAAAAAGCAGTGAGCCGGTTTAGACGATTGGCGGAATATCACACGAATAAGAGACCCTTTACCCGAAGAATAATTCCGAAGAAAGTATCTCTTATTGCTATACGATGAAATGAACAACATACTTTTTGGAATAAATTGGCATTCCCTTCAATATGGTGCTGTTTAAATTGATAAAATGAAAAAAAATAAAAAAAGTTGTGGCCATAGATCGAAGGTTATGATCAGATTAGGCTCTTTCGCACCGGAATATTTGCATCATTTGAAACATAAATTTACAAGGGCACTAGTAATACATGTGGAAGATTTGGAAAAAACCAAATCAATAGTAAACAATTATTTACGGATAAATAAAGAAAAGAAATCTTTTTGACACCCTGTATTTCCGTTAATATTGAGTTTTCGAAAAATTGTTATAGGACTTTATGGCTATAATTTCTTGCGAGAAATCACCTCCTAACGTCTTGACGCATAATTTACACACACTTAATACAATAAACTTTTTGAAAAGACCTCGTATTTTATTTAATGTTACAATTTTTGCAAATATTTACTCTAGAAACCATACTTTATTTTTTTTGTCCAAAGTATTCCCGCGGTGGGTCTATAATGGGAAAATGTTGATGTAGCCCCAAAGGCTAGTTTGGCAGCCTCTAAACAAATTTTTTTCTTAAAAACTTTAGAAGGTAGGTACGCAAGTCATTTTTGGTACACTTACAGACGGTTATTGACAATTCCCATATCTTTTGGACCAAAAATCCTACGTGTAACGAAACAGGTATTAGAAAACCCTGAAAACCTGCACAAAGTAGCCCCGTTTTACAGTATCGCTTCTGCGCTTAGTACGGCAGTGTAATATCTAAATGGTCTTCAACAATAAGTAAATCTTCAACTTCCATTTTTGAACAAAAGAAATTATTATAATACGCACAACTTTTTTGCTTTGCAAATTCCAGATTTTTAACGGTTAGTTAACTGTTAGTGAGATGCAATGAATAATCAGTAATGAAATCAGAGTTGTGTTATTTATAAAAATAAAATGTGTAATATAATATGTTGCATGTGTAGCAAAACAGCAGTTATATAAGCCGGGACATACTATCTAATAAACTTATCCTCTTGCTCTGTATAAAAAGCATTAAATATTTAAATTCTTTATAAATTTTTCTGTATTTTAGGAATTTATCATTAATCCACTATCTGCCATCTATTAGAGTAACCGTGAACTTCATTGATTTTCATCGTAGACGTCTCTGTTGCACACATACATAACTTCTATCACAAAATGCTAGATGACAGACGTGTATTAATGAATGTACCATTTTATTTAACAATAATTGGGGACTAAGAATCTACAACGGTACTGTGAGTTAACTCAATTGAGACACATGTGAACATTAATTTATTTATGTTTTTTTATGATTATTTGATACAACTAACGAATAACAGATGCAAAGTCTGCTTTTGTAAATTGTTACGTAAATTACCCGTAATACAGTGCACATTTATCTACGTTTGTGTAAGCATCAAAGGCCTATAATATTTGGTTTTTCAACGATTTTTGACGAAAAGTATTTTTATGAAAGGAATTCTAAACTTTAACAATCAACAGCGAATGGAACAAAGTTAAAGCTATTTACTCAAGGACTGTAAATTTATAACCGTTTGTATCACTAACATCTAGAAAATTCATACATTATTCATTAATTATCACCCAATTTGAATTAAAAAAAAAACTATTACTTATTTTCCACTTTATTGCTGTTAAGAGTAAAATATTTGTGCAGTATAGAATTTATGAATTATTAAAATTTTATGCATAACAAAGGACAAGCAAATATTGAATTATAGGGGGCCATGCTTGCCACAACGGAATCTCAAAATAGCGTAATACCTACTACAACGATTAATAGTTACAAAAAGAAATAACACTGTTTTGTGAATTCATGCCAATCACGGTCTAGCCAACTTATTCGACGGATCTTCTTAAACAGTTTTTTCAATGACAAAGTTCATCGCCATATTTATTGTTATTTGTCTAAACGGAATCGCAATTTGCATGAAGAGTTGATCTAATCATTGGACCATTTTCTATGAATTTAACTGTTAATGGTCTAGGTCTAAACTATTGGATAGTTTTGAGCTAGTTTTTTTTACTGAGATAATCTACCTCAACACATCCATAAGAAATTTTTTTACCAATTGATTCTCTAAACACCATCATACCTACATTGAACGATTGCCAAATAATTTTTGTAAAAGCCACCCAAGAGTCAAGGATATTACAGAAAACGACTTGATTATATTACTCAATCTTTATACTATGCAGTTGATGACCTTACCTCTTCTTCATTAAACAAAGCCGCACATAAATGTAAAAATGATTAAACTCGTAGAGTTGCCTTCTAATTTATAACGATACAAAGAAAAGGGTGTTTTACATTCTTAGAGAGACAACTGAGGAGCAATTATGGTGAAGAAAAGATTAGAATATTTTTAAACATAATAGAATGCTATAATAATATGGGTAGTAAAACTTCAGTTGCGAATTCAATGGCGGCCCGTGGTAATTATGCTTAGGGGGCTCTTACAACTAATGACATTAGTGATGCATATAAGAAAAGACCTTATTGTGAACGCATTATGTTATGAAATTGTGTGTAGCTTCCGCCAAGTGCAAATATAACTAATTTATTAATATGTTGGCTCATACTTACCCAACCACTATTTAGTATCGCAAAGTTTCCAGGCAGACAAGCAGAAAAAATTTAAACGTCCCTAATATTCACAGTAAAGCAATTTAACGTATTACTAAGTAAAATATTTGGGGTGGAACACACGACATTCCAACCTACAAAGTGGATATTAAAAGAAATGAAATAATTTTAATAAATTTTTTTTAGGATAATACAACCTCTTTTATAATAAGGTTATTACGAAAATAGGCAACATTGTAAAAACAAAAACAATTATCTATGCCAACAGACGTTAAAACTTCATGTCAAATAGAGGTTAATAGATATCTAGACGAATCGAAAAAAGGTATGGCACCAAGGCGCAACCAGATTCGGTTCTGCCAACTTACTGCAGCTAACAAAAGTATTACTTAATGCATTTCCTAATAAACTAAACTAGAATTACTTTGGTACGTCATTTTGTCCAGGTAATGACGTGCAACAAAATTTATTTGTAATTTACTATATGTCAGATGAATGTTAAAAACTTCATCACAGACAGAAGTTAAAAGACATCTTAGATTCTAAATTAAAATAATTCCAAATCCGCCCGCTTCTATAAAATATCGATAATACAGTTTAAACATTTTCAATCATATTTATCTGCAGTTACACTTATTACGCCTAATGTTAAAACACCTTATAAACAAAAGTTATGTAAAATAAAATTTTCTTTAAAATATATCCACTCATTTTCTTATAAAATTAATCATCACTCCGAAATTGAAGACTTAATCTCTTCATTAGAATTTTTGCTCCTAAATTGAGTGTCATGTCATAACAAATTGATGTGTTTAAGATCTATACGCTGGTATTTCTATATCATTGAAGTATACAGCTGTTTCAGTAATATTTGATAAAAATCAAAAGCAGTTCTCAATAAACCGCCCCTCTCCAACGCTGAATTTCTCCACAATCTAATCGGCTTCAGGAGAAATGAAAAAAGCTTAAATACAAAATGTTAAATACGCTCTTGTCTTCGTGCTGGAGTTATTATGGATATTAACATACATAAACACATCCACACAGAGGCGCGCACACCTGCGCACGCACGAATACACACATACAGCACACACACAAACAGCAACACAACACACACACTCACAACACACACACTCACAGACACACCACACACACACACACACACACACACACACACACACACACACACACACACACACACACACACACACACACACACACACAAACACACACCACACACACACACACACACACACACAACACAAACACACACACACATACACAACACACAAACACATACACATACACACATACACATACAACACAACATACACATACACATACAACATACATACACATACACACATACACATACACTACACATACACATACACACACACACACACACATACATACACAACACACTACACAACACACACACACACACACACACACACACACACACACACACACACACACACACACACACACACACACACACACACACACACACACACACACACACACACACACACACACACACAAAAACACACACACACACACACACACACACACACACACACACACACACACACACACAACACACACACACACACACACACACACACACACACACACACACACACTAACAAACACACACACACACACACACACACACACACACACACACACACACACACACACACACACACACACACACACAACACACCACACCACCAGGCAGCATGCACACCACACATGGTGTGCATGTCGTGTGTGTGTGTCGCATGCAGCTTTGCTGTTATGTTCTGTACGTGTGCATCATAAGTCAGTGGTCGTAGTGTAGGCATGGACAATCAATTAGATCGTTCTACAACGTTTTAGTAAATTTGGCCGAGATCCGCCATTCCCTTATTTTGTCTCAAAGAATATGTGGTTAACGGATTGGCCTACTTTTGTAATACCCTGTATATATATATATATATATATATATATAATATATATGAATATATATATATATTAGTAAAGGAATAAATTCAATATCTCGTAAAGCACAATTTTTTCAAAAATCGCTCGGACCCGTCGATTTTATATTTTTCAGGCATATTTTGCGAAAAAGAATTTTATACAGGGTGTCTCAAAAGATTTGCTAAAAAATTTTTTTTCAAATTGCAACCCAATTTTTTATTGCATTTTGGATTGCCCTACAATTCTAAACATTTGTCATGTAGCATGCGCTATACCTAAGTCCAAGCGTTTTGGAGTTATTCGCATTCAAAATTTAAAAATTGAAAAAGATCATGAAGAAAACGAAAAATAAAATAATTTTTATAACGTTTTATTATATCGAAAACAAAGATTCGTAAACTTCGTATTTAAAAGCCAACCGGCAAATCTAGATGACTTAAAACAACGCATCCGTCAAGAAATACGTCGAATAGCGCCCGAAATGGTTCGAAATGTGCAGCAGGAATTTGTAGATCGATTCGGCTATTGTGAGTTGACTAATGCAGTTATGCAGTTATGCAGTTATGCAGTTATGCAGTTATGCAGTTATGCAGTTATGCAGTTATGCAGTTATGCAGTTATGCAGTTATGCAGTTATGCAGTTATGCAGTTATGTAGTTACGTAGTTACGTAGTTACGTAGTTACGTAGTTACGTAGTTACGTAGTTACGTAGTTACGTAGTTAGCGTAGTTACGTAGTTACGTAGTTACGTAGTTACGTAGTTACGTAGTTATAGTTACGTAGTTAGTAGTTACGTAGTTACGTAGTTACGTGTACGTTACGTAGTTACGTAGTTACGTAGTTATGATTTAGTAGTTAGTAGTAGTAGTTGAGTAGTTGTGTAGTTGTGTAGTTGTGTGGTTGTGTAGTTGTAGTTAGTTTGTAGTTGTAGTTGTGTTGTGTAGTTGTGTAGTTGTTAGTTGTAGTTATGTAGTTATGTAGTTATGTAGTTATGTAGTTATGTAGTTATGTAGTTATGTAGTTATGTAGTTATGTAGTTATGTAGTTATGTAGTTATGTAGTTATGTAGTTATGTAGTTATGTAGTTATGTAGTTATGTAGTTATGTATATAGATAGTATTATGTAGTTATGTGTTATGTAGTTATGTATATAGTTATTGTTATTGTTATGTAGTTATGTAGTTATGTAGTTATGTTATTTATTATGTTTAGTATGTAGTTATGTAGTTATGTAGTTATGCAGTTATGTAGTTATGCAGGTATGTAGTTACATAGTTATGTAGTTATGTAACTAATAGAAATCAGTATCTAACATCGCTGCAAAATTGGTTGTAGCTGTAAATGAAATATATTTTCTTTATCTTCCTTCTCGATTTGTAGGAAACTAGCAGCAATTATGGCAAAATTATCTTCAGATATTTTAAAGCTTATGAAGTTACCTAGAAAACGACATCTAATTCATACATTACGTAGATGTTAAGAAAAAGAGTTTATTTAACCTAGCAAATTTAAGTATAAAGCCAAGCAGTTGCAAATTTTCAGGCATGGGTGAGGCTGTTTTCTGTAGCGTAGCTTAGGCACATTTGCAACCGCATGCACGAATTGTAGTACTGTCAACTCGGCAGCCACGGTTTTCCGGATAGGGAACGCTAGGCTACCTCTATTCAAAGGCTGGAAAAACTGGTACAAATAACAAACCTCATATTCCAACTTCTCTTTGAAGGTAATTCACCTGCAGTTAAAAGAATCTAGGATTTTAACATCAATATCTTTGGCAATGTTCTGGTATCTTTCCCAACATTTTTCAATTGTAACACCTAAAATCAAATCAAAATGTTGTAATGTACTTAATTGTTATATATTTTTTACTACCTTATCCAAAGCAGCAGCGAACCTTTGCAAATCTGAAACAGTGACAATAAATTAGCACCCTGTTCCTGGACACTCTTCAGCAAGTTCTTTTTAATTTGTGTGACTTCAAAATAGAGGTACCATGTTAAAGCACCTTGTATTAAATCCCCCACAGCACTTACTCGTAATTTCAGAGTATAGTCATATTGCGTTAGGTCGGTTAATTTATGGTCCATATTTATTGACATTACTTGTTTTAAAGGCTCATCTTTATCTGTTTGGCAAAAGACGCCTTTTTTACAATATATTCTTGTAGTATTAGATCTTTCAATTTTTTCTTTTGAGGTGAAAGAAGAATAACACGTCTTGTGATAAACAAAATCAAAATCCTCATTATGGAATGTTCAAAATACGTGAAATAGCAATACTGTACAGGCTTTTCTTTCTTCCCCTCTCAAAGGAACTGTTTTTTTGGCACCAGTCTCCAAAGATGACCACCGTTCACTTAGTAGTGTGCACTGCAAGTGGAAGATGAACATGAAAAAAAGGATGTTTTTATAATGGAAAAACGGGAAAACCAGTTCCTAGCTACGGTAAATGTAAGAAACGCAAGGGCAGGGGCAGTACCTTGAAACATGAGTGGCAAAATATCTTTTTCACTTTTCCATGCAATGTCGAAGGCTGTATTTCAAAAATTATTTATTGTATCGATATAAATACAGCATTGATGTTTAGAAAATTTTATGTAGATTAACTTTTTTTACATACAATGAAAAACAACGACTAGAGACACTTCGTAAGGAGGAGAAAGATGAATAATCGTTGATACTTGTATCATTTTTGTTACTGTAATTAGTGAATAATTACGTTTGTAAGATCCGGTAATAAAGCTATAATCAATTGAGGCATCTCTGACATAACTCCTTACTTTTAAACATGTAAAGCATTAATCACTTCTTCTTACCTTTCAAGTGCCAACCTAATAAAAAAAATTGTCTACAAGAAGATCATAAGTGGATAATAAAATATCGCACAATTTTTATTTTAACGTAAAAATGGGATGTATTATATTTGGCAGTTTAATTTGTTCTCATTTGCATCGACCAATCAATTCATAAAAAAGCGCATTCTTTGCATTTTAATGAAGCACTTCTGATTTGGTAAATTATTCCTTACATGTTTTTCATTGAAAGCTGCAAATGGCATGCGTAAGAAAGATGCTATAATTTGGTGAATTTTAACCATACTTTTTATCACATTCATTTCTGACATGCTATTCATCTCAATTCCAAAATTTCTTTTAGAAATAATTAAAAGCTACGATTTGTCACGTAGCAGAAGGATTGCTATTAAACGTCCCAAATTATGTATTAAAAAAAAACATTTTTTACAAATTTGTAATTATTAAACAACTTTTTTTATATCTTGAATCGTAGATCTATGGATTTAATTAGTTATGCAAGAAACATTAATTAAAAAGTGATAAATGAGCAACTATATTAAATTGGTATAACTCGTATTCTCACTCTTAATGATGTCAGGGTGTTGAAAATCTCATTGGGTACAATTAAACTTTAGGTAACGCCGTACAGTTATGCAATAAATACATCAAATCAATAATATGTATACATCTATTAAATTTGAGCTAATAAAATTAAAGCACATAAGGGAGTACTGAATAAATTAATTACATTTATACTCAGATATTTCCATTTTACCTATGATTATTTTATAGACGAATCCAGTACACGGTACGATTCGAAAAGATACAATAGGGAATTATGTACGTATGTAGATATTTCTTTGAGTTCTGTTTAAGAGATTCATGCTGAGCATTAAACAATGGATTAAGAACGTCCCTTAAATCATAACACTGAAATAGTAGGCATCAATAGTTAGTTTTGGTACAAGTGTGCAAAGACACTATTTACTCTCGAGCTCTAGATTTGAACACACGAGAGAGCCTAGCGGGCGAGTGTTTCATCTAAAGCGAGAGGAGCACAAGCACCTTTGTTCAATATTGCTAAACATAATTTGTACCAAAATTATAACGATTATTTAGCAGTTCAATAACTGGATCTTGTAAGTTGCATTGTGAAAGATTTATTACAAATATTAAAAATGCGACGATTACATCTTGCATGTGACAGCGACGTACACATTCTGTCATAAAAACGTATGTAAAAGCTGGGCAAGGTAATGGCCAAGAATCTCAGCCAATAATTTCATTAAATATGTAATAGTAGTACATGTACACGTTTTAAACATTACATGAATAATAATACACCAACTATTTGGTACGGTGTAAATGTTTACAGTGCAGTTATGGTGAAAGGTTAAAACATGTATAGTATGATTTTCATAGCAATCGTAGGCACAGTAACCGATCAACAAATTTTTGCTCATTGGAGACCAAAAAATAGAGAGCAAAACAAGATATTATTTAATGATTGCAAAAAAAATTATGAAAAGTAACATATGAAGTAGAAAAGGATACCCCATGTGTCATATTGTATTTCATTAAATGTGCGGTCAAACCTGACAAAATTATAAAATTGAGATAGACGCCAAGAAAAACACATGACCATTCACACGCATACGCTCACGCTCACGCACACATACTGACACTTGCACTTGCACACGCAACTTAAAAGGGAAATCTCTCCTGTTAGTTAAGAAGTTCTTTACCCCGCACGAAAAGAAAATTTCGCAAAATTGAAACACTAAATATTTATGGTTTGAGTTCGTATTAAAGGAAGCACGTTTCTATCTCTGATCAGTATGAAGGCACTTTGTAGTGAAACCAAATCTGGTTAACTTTGGGTTGATGATAAATTACATTTACCTCGTCATTGTCGAAAAATGTTGAAATTACAGCTTCGCAAAATTATATACCAACTGGTTAATATAATATACTACCTTATATATTGAATGTGCAAAACGTAAGCACATAATTTTTACGACCTGTTGATAAAGAAAAGAGCTCTTAACTTTACAGTAAGTATCATAATTCATGCCCCGATGACTTAAGCCATGTGTAAAATTACCTTATTTCCATGTTGATGCTAATGTACATTAATAATGAAATTCTATATGTAATAACAAACAACGCATATGCGCTAAGCACACGCACATGACACAAACACACACACACACATACACACACGAGCGACACGCGTGTGCGTGTCGTGTGCGTAGCGTGTACGCGTGTCGTGCGTGTGCGTGTGCGTGTGCGTGTCGTGTGCGTGTGCGTGTCGTGTGCTGTGGTGCGTGTGCGTGTGCGTGTGCGGTGCTGGTGTCCGTGTCGTGTGCGTGTGCGTGTGCGTGCGTGTGCGTGCGCGTGCGTGCGTGGCGTGTGCGTGTGCGTGTGCGTGTGCGTGTGCTGCTGTGCGTGTGCGTGTGCGTGTGCGTGTGCTGTGCTGTGCTGTGCGTGTGCGTGTCGTGTGCGTGTGCGTGTGCGTGTGCGTGTGCGTGTGCGTGTGCTGTGGTGTGCGTGTGCGTGGCGTGTCGTGTGCGTGTGCGTGTGCGTGTGCGTGTGCGTGTGCGTGTGCGTGTGCGTGTCGTGTGTGCAGGTATGCATGTGAGCGTGTGATCGTGCGGAAGTGTGTCGTGAGTATATGAGTGAGTGTGCGTGTCTGCGTGTGCGTATGTGAGTGCTCGCTTAGGTGCGTGCAGGTATGCGTGTGCACGTTTGTGCGTGTTTGCATGTGCGTGTGTGCGAGTGTGCGTGTGTGTGATGTGCGAGTGTGTGTGTGTGTGTGTGGTGTGTACGCGTGAGTGTCTGTGTGCGTGAATGCGTGTGAGCGTGTACGTGTGTGCGTTTGTGCGTGTGTGCGTTTGTGCGTGTGTGCTGTGTGCGTGTGGTACGTACGTGTGTACATGTGTGCGTGTGTCGTGTGTGCGTGTGTGAGTGTGTGCGTGTGTGCGTGTGGTGTGTGCGTCTGTGCGTATGTGCGTGTGTGCGTGTGCGTGTGTACGTGTGCGTGTGTGACTGTGCTCGTGTGTGTGCGTGAGTGCGTGTGCGCGTGTGCGTATGTACGTGTGCATGTGTTCATGTGTGCGTGTGCGTTGTGCGAGTGTGCCTGTGCTCGTGTGTACGTGTGTACGTGTGCGTATGTGTGTGTGTGCGTGTGAGTGTGCACATGTGAGCATGCGCGTGTGCGCTTGTGCGTGAGTGCGTGTGTGCATGTGTGCGTCTGACCGTGTGCGCGTGTGTGCGAGTGTGCGTGTGTACGTGTGTGCGTGTGTGTGTGTGCGTGTGTGCGTATGTGCTTGTGCGCGTATGCAAGTGTGCGCAGTGTGCGTGATCGTGTGTGCGTGTGTGAATATGCACGAGCGTGTGTGTGCGTGTGTACGTAGATTCAGTGTGCGTGCGTGTGTGTTTGTGGTTTCCTGCGTGTGAGTGTGCGTGTGTGCGTGTGTGCGTATGTGCGTGAGTGCTTGTGTACGTGTTTGCATGTGTGTGCGTGCTTGAGTGCGTGTGTGCTCGTGTGCGTGTGGGCGTGTGAGCGAATGTGCGGATGCGTGCGTGTGCAGGTATGCATGTGAGCGTGTGATCGTGCGTGCGTGCGTGTGTATGAGTGAGTGTGTGCGTGTGCGTGTCTGCGTGTGCGCGTATGTGGATGCGAGCGTTTAGGTGTGTGCAGGTATGCGTGTGCACGTGTGTGCGTGTGTGCATGTGCGTGTGGCGAGTGTGCGTGTGCGTGTGTGTGTGGTGTTTGTGTGTGCGTGTACGTCTGTGCGTGTGTGCGTGTGAGCGTGTGGTGTGATCGTGTGTGCGTGTGTGATGCGTGTGCGTGTGTACCGTAGGCGCGTGCGCGGATATGCGCGTGTGCGTGTGTGTCGCGTGTGTGTGTGTTACGTGGAGGTGTACGCGTGTGAGCGCGTGTGCGTGTACGTCTGTGCGTATATTCGTGTGTGCGTGTGTGTGCGCGTATGTGGTGTGTACGGCTGTGCGTATATGCGTGTGTGCGTGTGTGCGTGCGTGTGTGCTCGTGTGTGCGTGTGTGTGTCGCGTGTGTGCGTGTGGTGTGTGCGTGTTTGCGTGTGCGCGTGTGTATGATGAGCAAGTGTAGAGTGTGTGCTTGTGTGCGTACTTGCGTGTGTGCCTATGTGGGTGCGTGCGTGTTGGCGTGTGAGCGTATGCGTGTGTGCGCGTGTGTGTGCGCGTGTGCGTGTGTGCGTATGTGCGTGTGCGCATGTGCGTGTGCTGTGCGTATGTGCGTGTGACGTGCGAGCGTGTGTGCGTGTGTGTATGCATGTGTGCGTGTGAGCGTGCGAGCGTGCGTGCGGTGTGCGTGTCTATATGTGAGTGAGTGTGTGTGTGCGTGTGCGTGTGTGTCTGCGTGTGTGCGCTCGTGTGTGCGTGCGTGTGTGCGTGTGTGCGTGTGTGCGTGCGTGCGGGTGCGCGTGTGTGCGTGTGTGCGTGTGTGTGTGCGTGTGCGTGTATGCGTGTATGCGCGTGTGCGTGTGTGCCTGTGTGCGTGTGTTCGCGCAAGTGTGTGCGCATGCGTGCGTGTGCGTGTGTGCGAGTGTGTAGTGAGCTGTGTGCGTGTGCGTGTAAGCGCGAGTGCGTGTGGGCTGTGCGCGTGTGTGGGTGTGTGCGTGTGAGCGTGTGTGCGTGAATGCATAAGTGCGTGAGAGTTTGCGTGCGTTTGTGCGTGTGTATATGAGTCTGAGTGTAAAGCACTAATGTACGCTAACTCATAAGACACCGTCACGCAATTCGATTAATCAGTCAAATCAATATACACTATAGACAATTGAATTATGAGGCATAAGTGTTTAATGGCTGTTGTTGATTTCGCCCTTACCCTTAGACGTACAGTTTACTTCCAATAACGATATTTTCACTTAATTGATTTGTTTGATGGATGGATGTGAACACAGCACACACACACACACACACACACACACACACACACACGCATGCACGCACGCACGCACTACGCACGCACGCACGCACAACACACACAATTATCGACAAAGTGGCCTCCAAAATTGTCGACAAGCCCGCCCGTAACCAATCAGAAACCAGGGGCGGAGTCTATGCACCTATCAGAGACTAGGGGTGTGGCCTGTCCTCAGGGCTTCCAATCAGAACACTGTATGCGGGCGCGTTTTCCTACCTCCAGGGGCCTAAGTCTTAATTAGGGATGAAAGTGTCACCTTAACATCCCTACACCGGTCCCCACACTAAACACTGGGGTGGCTTCCAAAAAAGGATTAGGTGAAAATACTGTCTAGGGCTCAAAATTCCATCTAGGGGTTAAAATAGCCCCGAAGAGAAACCGACCCTCAGCCAAAAGGTCACTAATTAGGGATAAAATACCATTCAAGGGTTGAAAATTCCATCTACGGGTTGAAAACGTCCCCGAAAAAAGCCATGGGGATGGAAATGGGCACGACCACGTGGGCGTAACCTCCCCACCCTGATGATGTCGGGGACCAAAGTGTCCCTTCTACTCTTATGAAAACTGACATGTACGGGTCCTGAAAGAATCAAATTTCTAAAGTATAATAGTTCTTAGGACAGATATAACGTATAAAAAAATAAAACTGTATTTACGATTAAGGAACACTTTGCTGCTGTCAATAACGTTTTGCTAACACGAACAAACAATATAAACAGTGCTCAAGTTATAGAATTAATGTAAAGGCATAATTAAAATGTCTTCCTTTTTCGGGTTTTTAATGGTGTATTTGTGTACTTATATTTTACACAATTTTATCCAAAGAATGTAATTCAGCAGCGCAATAGCCATTGTAATACCGATAATACAAAGAAAGAACTGAAACGATTTGTCTATGCTCAAGGGACTGTATGTCCGAAGTTTAAGGACGGTTATTTCTAAGCCTAATCGCTCTCGGTTGAATAAGATCAAAGATATCGAAAGAGTATTGGGAGCACCAACCCAGATGTGAGAATTATATTCTAGATGAGGTCGTATATGAGCAGAAAGAGTTGTCGGGAGGTAAAGTACTCCTTAGATATGTACAAAAGGCTATTTTACGAGCAGCTGTTTTGGTAGTTGACAGAATATGGTCAAGCCATGATGGATTGAAGATACAGTCATTCCCAACAGAGTAATAGAGTCTGAAAACTTAAGATCTGAGCCATTCATACTTACGACAGGAGATAATCGATCTTTAAACGAAAAATTAAATGCAAGGAGGTTTTAAAATTACCGGGATTAAGGTTTACATGTATTAATTGTAGATGAAAATTTTGTTTATGTGAAAGTTAACCGTGGCCTTGATTAACGGTGACGGGTTAATGTAATTATGGGTATATCAGGTGCGGAAAACTATAATCCGCGAAAGCGTGTTATGAAGTATGGGTAGATGACTCTTTGAATGTGCCACTTACTTGAATTACGGCGATTACACACGTGCTTTTGAATGGTTAAATGATATAATTGAAACGTGTCTAACATAAAGGAAATTTGATGTTGAAAAGGAAGGTTTTGTGTATTGAATCTGATTTTAATTTAATGCATTAACATTGGCGACGTATTATAAATCAGGGATCTGGTATAATGAACGGATTCGGTGTCTTAATTATATAGAGTGGCCAAGAAGAGTGATATGATAGCTGATGATCAAAATGATTAGAATGAGCGGGATTGATTAGGGTAATATGTGAAGTAAGCAGGTGGATATGTAATCGTGATGTTTTCTGGTGGTCCATGGTTGTGAAATTTTCGGGAAAGGATGAATATATTTTTTGGTACTTTTATTTTGTTTATAATTTTGTAACGGAGTGTGAGAGGAGAGGGATTAATGGAGAAACTATACAGGAAATTCTTTATAATCAAGGAAATTTCCAACCCTGGGTAAAAGTACACTGGAATTTGGGGGAAAAGGAAAGGAGGTCGCCCTTTAGAATACTCTCTGAAGGAGGTAGCTAGTTTCACGGCGCATAGTTTTTTCCTTCGAGGCGAAACCCACGTTGGCAAGAAAACAATACCAAATAGGCCCTTATATACTTCTCGGGCACATACACCGGGAAATTATATTAAAACGATTACTCAATTCGCTAGTTAGAATGGATATGCAAATGGGAATCAGGGTTAAATACTCGATGGGGACTAGCAAGGATAATTAAATAACAGCTAACAGGAAACAAATGAAGGGCTGGCAGGTACTTTGATTAGTGCATAGGTATCGTCAGGATATTCGTGCGAGTAGGTTAGAATGTGAAGACCAGTAAAATGATGCTTTTGGGAAGCGGGCGGTCGGGTATTTATAGAAGAAATTGGTTGGGAGTAGCAAAGGCATGCGCAAATGATAAATGTAAACAAGACAGTATACAGTTGCGGAAATTAACTAGAAAATAAGTTTCGATATGAAATTATTGTTAGAATAGGATAATTAAGTTTGAAAGATTTTAGGATCATTACAATGTTTGCGTTTCCACTTTTTTATATTTCATAAATTTGTACTAACATGATA
Source organism: Vesta saturnalis (assembly GCA_036346205.1). Classification (NCBI taxonomy): domain Eukaryota; kingdom Metazoa; phylum Arthropoda; class Insecta; order Coleoptera; family Lampyridae; genus Vesta; species Vesta saturnalis. The sequence continues at coordinate 735,087 of JARFJB010002267.1, read as the reverse complement.
CGTGTAAATGTAGTTTATAATTTTATGGTCTTTAGTTACGACTCATCCTATAGGTTATTGGAAAATGGCAACATTGCCAATAAAATTCGTTCTTAATAGGAAAATTTTTCAAACATGTGACCGTTTTAAATTCTTGTATTGGTAGAAATTAATCAGGCTTTCTTTTTTGTTTTCTGATTCCTTCATAGAATAAGGAAAAACGCCATTTTTGGCAAAGAAATTTAATGCGTAGTTAGAAGCAAATGTAAAATTTGGAAAAGGTTTCCTTAAAAATTTGATTGAACTTTTCAAGTAAAATTTTAACACAGCCTGTTGCTGGATTTAATCTTTTCCATATAAATAAATCCTGTTGGGATTTCGAATTTGAGTTCGGCTTTAATTTTTTTGTTTCTACTACACCTTAGCTTCGTTCAAGAGGTAAGCTACTCACTTTCTAATTAATAATTAATTTTAATACAGCATAAAGGTCATATCTTATAAAAATTTGGGTATTGATTTAAATTCTAACACAGTTGTCTTATATAGGTTTTTTTGGTCCTTTACACATTTACTCTAGATTAACATCTTTCGTGCTTCCATAAGAGATTTCTGACAGCACTATTGGATACCATTCATCCGAGGTGTGAAATATTAGTTATGGGTCTTCGAACCTGAATTGAAACAGTTTAAGATTACTCCTTCTCCGAGCATCTTCCACATTAGCTGAAGAAATATACGTTACAACTACGACTATTTTCGGATAAGTATTTTGTTACACGCACACAAAAATTTACCTATGGTGAGTGACTTTTGTTAGCTTTTCTACATAACGAGGCTCTCGTTACCTGTACATTACTGAAATTCTTATAACAAGTACATTCCGGTGCTTGCTACATTGGATTAGTGTGTTTCCGCAATTATCCTATTCCTAAAATTAATGCTTATACTTTACTGTTAAACATTTCCTTAGTAATCTGTAACAACCTTTTTTTTGGTTGTATAAAAAAAATACGTTAATCTAAAATCATTAATTTATTTGGCTTAAAATTAGAGGAATTTTTAATTATTTTCATATAAAATTGAAAACTGGCAACTTAAATTGCATTTCATATAACATATCTTTTGTGTGTAATATTACATAAATAGTTTTAATTCCCTCTCTTTAAAAAAATTGGATTGATATTATGTAACAGCGCAACGCAAGAAAACTTTTACACTTGAGTTATTCAGAAAGCTTTGGAGTAATTCAGTTAATGCTGACTGTTAACAGCAATAAGAATGATTTTAACTTAATGTTTTATATTAGTGCCATCCTATTGTGATGGTGAGTTGTTTTTTTTCTCATTGTAGTTTAAAATTAAGCATTTGTTTGTTTTTAGGTACTACCACCACCTTTTAATTTTTAAACACGTTAATATTTCTACTTTACTTCTATTTTTACACTTTTATTTTACGTACTTATATTTATATTACAAATGGCTCTTAAGTAACTTATTTACACAAGTTTCTCTTCGGAAAAAAAATAATAATATAATATTAAAATGCAAGTTTAATTCAATAAAACATCCAGAATAAGAAAGAGATGTAGAAATGCTTTCATCTGTATTGACCGTTCCGCCTCCGTATTTAATCACAGGAAGCTGTCTATAGAAATCTTTATGCTGAGGAATTTTTGTGGTAAATTTTATATCTATTAAGCTTAGCTTTAAAACCTTTTAGTACCTCTCCTACTATCCATAAATTTGGTAAATAAATTTTTGCATATTGTTATTATTTGTTATTATTAGAAAGCTTTTAATGTTCATTAAATAGGTTTTGTTATTCCTGTCAAAGATAACATGGTGCCCGAGAATTCATTTAATTATATATTTAAATGTTTACATAATTTTTTATTACTAGGCATAAGTGAAAATAACTAAGCAATTGAGAGACAAGCGGCATTTCAGGTGAGTTACCAATTCAATATAATAGAATCCTCCCTTTTTTAATCTACCGATTGTGGACGAGACGGCATATTAATTAAATGATAAACGGCATATAATTAGTGATGAAAGGTTTACCATTTGTTAAATAATTGTATCTAGGGAAAACTTTGCCTAGTATCGTTATTTATTAATTATCTGATTTAAATTACATCACTAAGTATATATGTGTTGTTTGTTGTTTTGGTTTTTTTGATTATAAATCGTTAGAGTAAGATTAGACATTTGTACCTGTAAAAGATAATTTGGGTTATTTCAAAGTTTCATATGCTTACATTTGACTTTGCAGTAGAATTTGTATTTTAACTATCAATTTCTAACTGTTTTCTTATGTACTAGTTTTATTTTGATATCAAACCGTAGTTTGTTCAACCGTTAGAAATCTCTGTGTCTACTGTATAAGCGATCAGCTGTTTAGCTGACGGACGCTACTATTTGAGTCTAAATGTACAAGGGTGTCATAAATTATGCTAACTGCTGGGGTTGTATAAAAGTTATTTATTTCAATTACCGTGTAAATCAAATTGCATATTTATTTATGATCATTGGGGTTGAAAAATTTTTTGTTACTTTTCACTGATTACAATTTGATAGTTGTTTAGTACAAAACTTTTTGAATTAGGGCTTACTCATTTTAAGTTTTGGTTTGTAGCCATATGCTTACTAATGAATGTGTCAATCTGTGTTGCGCATTTATTAAATTCTTGCATTGTGATTGCCAAATCTGTAATTAACTTGGCCTTTTGAATTTTCTAAACTCTTCATGCTTACTTTGTCTGTAATGCTCATAGTAACTACTTTGAATAATTTTGTTTAAGGTAAACAACGGGTAGACATCTGATAATTTTCGCTTTATATTTGGGGTTTATTTGTGTCCGGTTGATTGGAAACTGATAGATTAGTCCGAGAGATTAGAGAGCTTTTCGTGGAATATCGGTGTACAAGTATTCAATTTCGGATAATTATATACAAGTTTGGGTATGTTTTTGAGTCAACGCTAGATGCCGGACCGTATTGTGTCTGATTATGTAAATTTTAAGTAAAATTCATAGTAGTTTTTTTATTTGTTTGAAAGGTAAGTTGATTACTGGTGGTTTATTTGGTAGATATATTGTATCTGATGTATTATTGATTGTTGTTTTGGGAATATTTCCTGAAATAATTGTATTTATGTCTGCGAGTTGGCGCTCCATAATTTTTTTATGTTGGATACTTACGAAAATTTAATTATTATTATAAAATTTATGCTATTTTGCAGTGGGTATATTAAATAAGTGGTGTTAAACGATCGTACGGTGTTTCGTTAATCCTGTGATCTACGATCAACTTCCTAGCCAGTCCTTTGTCAGTGTGGACTTAGTTCACCATTTTATTTTAGTTGTCTCTTTTGTCCTGTGTGCCGTAGCCCTTTTCTTGATAGAGGGCGATATAAAATTAAATCAAGTAGTGCCCTTTTTAAATTCTATGTATATCTTTTCTCCTGCCAAAACGCTCATGCATCCAAGTGCTTAACCGACCGACTGAGCTTCCGCCTAATTCCTTAATCTATGCTACAGCACTGTAGCCACAATTTATACGATTATCCCTTTGTGCACGTAACAAACACCTTAAATAATTTTAAAATTGAGGACGATAATCGTAATTGTTATCGAAACGTATAGATTTGTGTAAAATATAAATTCAAAAATATATTTAAAACCCAAAAAGCTAAGTATTTTAATTATTTGTAATAAATGTAAAGTTTACACTTTCATAATATAAAGGCACGTTGAATAAGTAAAATGTTTAAATTTTACAACTGATACTGAGTTTCAACTTCTTAAATTGTAGGTAGAGCACATCAAAAGCAAGCAACCACATAGGAACGGAAGTAAATATTAATTTATAGTTACTTAGAGTGAGTAATGAACACGTGATTGCTGATATAGCTAATTTATTTGATTTCAGGGCTCCGTCACGTAATAAAGAAAATATAATTCACCGTTAGCTTAGTAATTTATGGAATAGCAGAAGTTTTACGTGGTTTAAACTCTTGTGTATTTGGCAGAAGTCGAGACGAAGGGTTAGGCTCCTTATTAATGTTGGCTGTGAGTAGTCGTCAATCTCGACGTTCTTATTGAATGATAACGAGACGTATTCAAGAATTCGCACATGTGAAGATGATTGTAATATGAAGATGTGAAGATAAACATACCGAAAACATTTAAATAAATCAAAACCTTTGCTACGAAGCCAATATTATCTATAAAAATTTTAGTGTATAAACAGTAACATGACGGTGTAAAACTGACCTTACTTAATAATCAGGCGAAAAGTCACTTACCTTTTTAAAGAAATTTCTGCCTGTATATCCGTACATTGTCCGTTGACATAATGGCGTCAACCCAAAAGAATCAAAAGACCTCTCAATTTTTGTTTCGACCAATACGTAATCCTCCATTTATCAGCAATTCAACACTGCTAATGCAACTCAGAATGATTCTATCTTCGACGACGCTACGTATCCTTTACAGAAATAAATACGTTATTTAATCATTCAAATTAAAACAAAAGCATCCAACTAGCCTTAGTTGATTGAAGAGAAAAAACTAGTGACAAGCGACTTGTCCACGAAACGGTTAAAATATTTCGAAATGACCAATTGTATAAGACTTCTCATGGTACAACTGTAGGTATAATGTGTTGCCTACCAGTCAGTTAGCAAAACTTCGTAAAATGTTAAATATTTTGTAGTAAACCCTCAAACGGTAGAATAAAGTGAATGGTGAAACACTCATATTATCAAATTTACTCAATACAATATTCAAAGTAAACTAAACATTTAATGAGTCTTCTGCGGGCGATTTCCTTTTCCGTAAAATTAATAAATTCCAATACTATAAATTCCTTTCTAAACAAAAGCAATACGGTGAGTGGACGGATGCTCCAGTGCCGTGTTTGCGGGTTAAGTTTACCTAAAAAATGTTAACCACTCAAGTGTCCGTCCGAAGTATTGTAAATATGTGTAACAATGATGAAAGTTTACATTATCATACATACACTATTATTTTCTAACACTAAACAGTATTTTAACCCGATCCGGTGGCGTAACATTTTACTCTACTCCTACGTTACTAACACATGCCTCAATGTTACTTTTCTAACTACTTATTGCTGATGTCATCGTTCTGAACCAAAAGAACCTTCAATGTGTACGTGCGTGCGTGAGAGTACGTGAATGTGTGAATGTGAATGTGTGAAGTGAGTGATGAGTGAGTGAGTGAGTGAGTGAGTGAGGAGGAGTGAGTGGGAGTGAGTGAGTGGAGTGGAGTGAGTGAGTGAGTGAGTGAGTGAGTGAGGGTGAGTGAGTGAGTGAGTGAGTGAGGAGTGAGGTGAGTGAGTGAGTGAGTGAGTGAGTGAGTGAGTGAGTGTGTGAGTGGTGTGGTGAGTGGTGGTGTGCGTGCGTGTGCGTGGTGCGTGTGCGTGTGTGGGTGCGTGGTGCGTGCGTGTGCGTGCGTGTGTGGTGCTGTGTGCGTGCGTGCGTGCGTGCGTGTGCGTGCGTGGTGTGTGCTGTGCGTGTGCGTGTGCGTGCGTGTGCGTGTGCGTGTGCGTGTGTGTCGTGCGTGTGCGTGTGCGTGTGCGTGTGCGTGTGCGTGTGCGTGCGTGTGCGTGTGCGTGCGTGCGTGTGCGTGTGCGTGTCGTGTGCGTGTGCGTGTGCGTGTGCGTGTGCTGTGTGCGTGTGCGTGTGCGTGGTGCGTGTGCGTGTGCGTGCGTGCGTGTGCGTGTGCGTGTGCGTGTGCGTGTGCGTGTGCGTGTGCGTGTGCGTGTGCGTGTGCGTGTGCGTGTGCGTGTGCGTGTGCGTGTGCGTGTGCGTGTGCGTGTGCGTGTCGTGTCGTGTGCGTGTGCGTGTGCGTGTGCGTGTGCGTGTGCGTGTGCGTGTGCGTGGTGTGTGCGTGTGCGTGTGTGTGTGTGCGTGTGCGTATATGTGTTGTTCCAATAATTAAATTTTAGTGGATATGTTGATATTTTATATTAAGTATATATAATTACGGACATGAGTGTATATGTTTTACAATCTGTAGGAATGAACGTTAATACATTCTTCCAGTGCGCAAGGAAAGTTCTGTACAGTTTGAAAATTGAATAAGTATGGTTCGATTTCATGTTGAAGGAAGCGTAGTACATGACGCTGTTCAAGTGGTGTCCATGTAGTACATTAGTAAGTCAGTTAGTTAGTTTTGTGTCATTAAATATCGGCGCAGAACACATTAATCTTGCTGTTTAGTTATGCTCGCTTTAGTATGCCACAACACATCTGTGTAGGTTGCATTAGGTCGAGAATAAATTACGTTTATAACAAGTAAGTACATACTCTTTTTGCGCAAATCACGTTTTATTAAGTGGACAAATTAGACAAATTGATTTACGAACATTAAGGTAAAGCTAGTCTTATGTTGGCGGACGTTTAATACTATGGCAATGAAAAGAACAGCTGACTCCAGTTAGTGTTTTCTAAGATAAAATTATTTAACCTTACTTCAGTAGTGTAATGTTAACATATGCCATAAATATTATTGTTTTACATAAACGTTATTCAGTTTCAACCAGCTTTCACTTTGGAATAATCCTACGTAAAGATAGTTTATGTTTTATGAGTAGTTTCTATGTATCGATTAAAATTAGTTTACTATCGTATCGTAAAGTTATTATTAGTTTTATTGTGAACAAATAAGTTCGCTCTACATACATAAAGACAAAATTTACATCGATTGGGGCTTGTATCTCGATAGCGCAGTTGGTTATCGCGGTACTCTAGCAAAGTAGGTCCAAATTCTACTCGAGGTATACTTTTGTTCATATATTTAATAAAATTAATAATAATTTTAATTACTATCGTAAAGCTTTGCGAGAAGTTTAAGTATTATTTTATTGGCTTTATACCGAAAGTAATTAGCAGAGATTATTTTGATTTATAAAATATACAAATAAACACAGCTGCTGTGTTACTTGCTAAGTGTACATCTGGTATTAAAGTACAACTTTCTCGTTTTTGTTGTATTTCAATTATCTAAAAATCAGTGGCGCCTGACATACATGTTTGATTTGTAGTTTATGGATATTATTTCTGCATTCCTACGAGCTAATAAAGAAAAGAGCTCTCAATGTGCAGTAAGTATGTTAAGTAATGTGCTCACCTGAACTAGACCGTGGTACAAACTTACCCTTTTATATGTTCTAAGTACAAAATATATTTGTTATAATATTTATATTACCTTTTGACTATAAGCAAAATTTGCACTTGTAAGTTGGCTTCCAGGAAAGCTTTATTTGTTATATCGTGTGCGTGTGCGAATTCGTGTGGGTGTGCGTGAGTGCGTACGTGTGGTGCGTGCGTGGTGGTGTTTTGTGTGATTGTGTGTATTTGTGTGTCGGCTGTGTGTATGTGGGTACTTGGGTGCGTGTATGTGTTATCTGTCTTTGTGTGTGTGTGTGTGTGTGTGTGTGTGTGTGTGTGTGTCTGTATTTATTTTGAATCACTGAAAGTATTACTTATGAACAATACTGATACTTTTCAATAAATCGTGTAAAACAAATACACGCACATACACATATATATATATATATATATATATATATATATATATATATATATATATATATATATCATTATATAAACAGCTAGTATAGCATATCATTCTGTAAACAATAGTCAAACATCAAATATTAATTGCATCATCAAATATTATCACATGGAAACTTTCATATTTGTTATTATTGTAATTTATTAATTCTTAGATAACAGGAAAACAGCTGTCTTGGAGGATACGCAACTTTTGCCTTTTAAAATCCTTCTATGACCATCCAAAGCTTTTTAATGAAGTCAATTGCTTATAAATATAATAATCGGCTTCGGTCAGCATGCTTTGAAAGGAATTAATGCGTTTAAGTAAATAGTGTCACTTAATTCTAAATGTATGATCTACACTTTACATGGTAGGACAGAAATTATTTATCTTTATTATGAGAACAATAGTTCTGATATTACTGCTATTAGAATATTTAATAATAGACATCCAGAGAGGTACAGAGTGTTTCAAACTCGACGCGATGCAGGAAAATCAAGGAAAATAATATTAAAAATCTGAACGGGCAATCAAAATCGAATGTGAGCTTCATTTTCTGTAAAAGTAAATTTTAACAGTTATGGAAAAATCAGTAATGACGTATCAAATAAAATTTTTCCTGAAAAGTGCTTATATTCGTCTGGTTTTGTAAAACCTGTATTTTTCTCGGTATTTGTTTTTTAATTTCTTCTCTAGATATAAACCCAAAAAGTAATAACCCGAAAATCACATTAGCTTGACTCTATATGAGATTCTCCCAGCCGCTGTCAATTTAATCAAGTAGACCATGTGAATTGTTTTGTTTACATTTGCCAACATAAATGTCCATAATATTTAAAGAAAATAAAAAAAAAACAAGCACATATAAACACAAAAGAACATCAATTATATTTAAAAATGTCAAAACTGTTGAATAAATAATGAACGTTTACAATAGGTTTTCAATGTGATTACCACCTACTCTTGAACATAAATCTAATCTATTGTTACACGCAATATTTTTTTTCTTTTAAATGTGCAACATTTCGGGATGGACTCTTATAAACCTCATCTTTGAGGGCACCCCACGAAAAAAATCTAGCGGACTAACGTCTGGAGGCTTTGCTGGCCAAAGCGTTTGTCCACTTACCCTAATCCACATATCTCCAGAGGTATTGTCTAAATATTGTTTTATAATTTGAGATTTATGTATGGGAGCTCCGACATGTTGAAACAAAGGACACCTTCTTAATTGCAATGGTATACTTTCAAGCAACTCTGTTCTTGTTCCAGAAATACCAAATAAGTGTGATTGTCGAATACTCCCTCATAAAAATATGATCCACCCAAATGTCTTCAAACGAGGCCACACCATACACTTATACCGAAGTGACCTTGATAAAGTTGCTGTAGATAGTGATTTTATTTGGGCTTGTTTCTTATAAACGGTAAAGGGTAATCACATTGAAAACCTATTGTAAATGTTTATTAGTTATTCAACAGTTTTGATTTATATGTGCTTGTTTTTTTCTTTAAATGACTTTTATGTTAGCAAATGTGACCAAAATAATTCACATGGTTTACTTGATTAAATTGATAGCGTCTGGAAAATCTCATATATCTTGTCAAGCTAATGTGATTTTCGGTTATTATTTTTTTTAGCATTCGGGCTTATATCTTTTAAACGGTAGTAGATAGAGAAAACATTTTTAAACAAAAAAATAGGAACTTTTCTGGGAAAATCTTATTTGATGACGGCATTACTCATTTTTCCGTAACTGTTAAAAATGTACTTTTTACAGAAAAATGGAGCTTACTTATTCGGATTTTGATTCCCCGCTTTAGATTTTTTAATATTATTTTTCCTTGGGTTTTCCTAGGCATTGGGCGTCGAGTTTGAAAGACCCTGTATACTTCATAGATGGTAAACAGATTCACCCAAACTGGTTGAGTAATTATTATCAAGAGACGTCCCCAACAACCTGTCAGGAATGAAGACATTCAAGAGAGTCAGATACACAATATTCTGAAAAGTTAAACGTTTGGGCAGGAATTTTTGCACTTAATAATTATTTCATACTGAAGACAACTATTTATTAAATATTATTTATAGCAGTTCAGGTTATAAAATAATTGTTCCACTTTTTTTGACAATAACCTAAATGAAAATAACTATTTAAATTTTTTGGAGGAGCGTATTGAACCCATGATGACGGAGGCAATTGAAAACGACCCCAATTATTCCGAAGTTGATATTCGTTTTCAACAAGATGGGGCTCCATCACACTATGCTGTTGCAGTTAGAGTTTCCAGGTTTCCAGGTCAATAGGTTGGAGGGAGAGGTCCCATCGAGTGGTCAGCTAGATCTCCAGACTTCACAGCTCTGGATTTCTTTTATGGGGTTATTTGAAGAATAAGGATGTACTCAACAGTTTCCAATTTTTTATAGGAGTTACGGGAAAGGATAGTGAATGAATCTCTCTTAATAACTCTAGAGATCTTGACAAATGTACGAAGGGAATTTCAAACTAGACTTTACTTCTGTGTGGAGGTTGATGGTGGACATTTTGAACATTTAGTGGCCAAAGGAGGAGGGAGGCGAAGATTGTATAAAGGCGAAATAAGTTAGAGAAATGATTTTAAAAATATTTTTGCTCATACAGGGTGTTTCATGTTTTTAGAGCAAAATAAACTTTTTTAAATGGAACATCCTATATATTATTACATTTTTGGAAATGCCATAAAATATGCTTTCATTTAATACAAAATTGTATGACACTATCTCCTTTGGTTTAAGAGATATTCAATTGTTTTTCAAAAGAAATACCCCACTTGCGGTGGCCGCAATATTTATATGATTTGTTAGGCTGAAAATTTGGCAGAAAATTGTTTGTGGCCCTGTAGTATTTTGAAATATATTAATTTTCAGATTTTTTAATAGTATACTTGGCGTGTCACTGTTTGCAAATACAAATTTTAAACATTTTTAAATGCCACCTACTGTTCATGTCAATCGATGTCTCGTTTGATATTCTTTCTTTTCATCAAGCCTGTCTTATAATACAAGAAAAACAAGAGCTAATTTAACAACTACAAATTGACTGACCTAAATTATTTTAAATTCAACAGAATTTTTGAACAAAATTGGTACATAATTTTGTGCAAGTCATTCTTTCGTTCAAGGAAGATTTAAATTAATCAACTTTTATTTTTCACGTCTTTTGAAAATTTAAATTGGTTACTGATCAAATAACAAAGATTATTTGGAATTAATGTTTAAACTCAGAATTAAAAAACAAGAGTGCCATGAAAATGTTGCGTTGAAAGAAAATTGTTTGTAACAATTGGTTCTATTCAGCTTAAACCTAATTTGTGTTTTAATTTATCCAAAGTATTGAAAATGGCTTTAAATATTCAGGAAATCGTGTTAATGGCGTTTATTCTTGGAAAATGTCAAAAAATTGCTTACTGGCAAGTAAAAGAAAAACGCGACCTAAGCCATTTCTACATCTTTACAAAGATTTTAAGAAACAGGTAGTGTTAAATTTAAAAACGGAAAGTAGCTAATAAATTAGCGACAAATGATGAAAACCAGCTTACAGTTTTACTTGCAATCCAAGAAAATCCTCATACAAGTATTTCACAAATACCACATATGACTGATATAAAAAATCTAGCGTGAAAAATATATTAAATGTCCATAAAAACCAAGGATATCATATAGTACTTCATCAACAACTATATGGTCAAGTCTTTGAACGAATAATTAATTTTCACAACTGCTTTTTGCAAAAAATTGCAGAAATTCCTAATTTTCTCAATTCTATATTATTTAGTGACGAAGGTACCTTCAAAAGTAATGGTTTAGTGAACAGACATAACATGAATTATTATTATGTGGTCACTAAATGTGGGTGGGGGGGAATTATTGGGTCCCATCCAGATGTATGAACATTTTTAAACCATTGGAAAGAAAATTAGTGGATAAGTCGAGGAGGACCCATTTCGTGGCCACCGAGGTCAATTGATCTAACCCCACTGGATTTCTTTTTGTGAGGTTACGTAAAAGGTTATGTGTATAAAGAAATTCCAACCACACCAGAAAATAGGAAGGAAAGAATCAGAAATTTTTTTCAAAATAACACATGGCGGACATTATAGTTAGTAGAGAAATAATTTTGTGCGACGTGTTAATAAATGTATTGAAGTTGAAGGAGCAACTAATGAGAAATTGATTTTTGATTGAATTTGGTAATGCCAATAGAAAAAAAAAAAATTAGAAATACTTTCGAAGATTCGAATTTTTATAGTGGAATTGAGAGTATCTCAAAACTTTGTAAGTGATAGATATTTAAGAACGCCAAAGTTTCCTTTATAACTTAATACAAATTGATTAAAAAATTCTTTAGGATTAAATAGAATTCCATGACCGTCTTTATACGTTTACATTTACAAAAAGACGTTAAATCGTTGATCTGAACATAATCAAATTGAGTGCTTCAGAAATTTTGCTAAAGACTGATTTAGATTTGCCTAGAAGCAAGAGTGTTTAATATATTAGTTTTGTCTGTTAAATTTAAAGTAATTCATTAATTTAATTTGTAATTGTTATAGTAACTCTTGTTTCTACTTGAAAAATTTGTTTAGTAAGAAACTATAATCCCATGGCCAACTTAATTCCTGTATTTTCAGTATTCTTGTATTACAATCGCAATTTCACAAATAAACTGAGAATATTTTGAAAATTACTAATTTTAGGTATAAGACATGCTTGATGAAAAAGAAAAAATATCAAACAAAGCATCGAGTGCCATTTAAAAAAATTAAAAAAAAGTTGTTTTTACTAACAGTGATACGCCCTGTACATTATTAAAAAAAAATCTGAAAATTAATATATTTCAAAATACTACAGGACCATCAATTTTTTTGTCATTTTAAAATAAACAAAAGTCGCCTAACAAATCAGTAGCGGCGACCACAAGTGGGATAATTTTTTCGAAAGACAATTAAATATCTCTAAAACCAAAGGAGATAAAGCCATACAATTTGATATTAAATGAAAGCGTATTTTATGGGCTTTCAAAAAATGTAATAATATACAGCGTATTTCATTAAAAAATATGTTTAGTTTGCTCCAACCACATGAAACATCCTGTATGATAAAAAATCTTTTTGAAATGTAGTATCTATTGATATCTACCCGTGCTCCAAAAATCATTTCGTCTTTGTACAATCTTCCACCCCCGTTTGGCCACTCCGTAATATATATATATATATATATATATATATATATATATATATATATATATATACAGGGTGTGGCGCGAAGAGCTTTGGTTAAAAGTAATGGCGGATACAGTTATGTTAAAAATCTGAAATTACGAAGCTGTAGGTTTTGGATGACGCTGAGTAATATTGTCCTGAATGTGGCACTTCCGGTTATACCGGAAGTAGACGTCAACTTTGGTATTTTAAATGGAACCTAATATTTTTATTTTATTTTCGAATTCTACATAAAATTCTGGATCAAATTTGTGCACAATGTCCTTTACCAAAAATGAAGTATTTTCGAGATATTTCGATTTTTTTAAAAATTTTGAAAAATCCTAGTCCACATTGAATAACGATATCCCTATTAGTAACGAAGCTAGTGACGTGAAATTGGAAACAATAAACAACAAGCGCTTGCCCGTTAACTCCATATATCCATCTCATTGATGTTTCATACAGGGTGTTTTGAACTTAGCCGCCAACATGCACAATTTAAATCATTTATAAGTTGCTTACCTTAAATAGAACACTCTGTATTTTATTACATTTTCCGCTGTATTTTTTTAACCCAATTCGTTTGGTATCAGTATTCCCTATACCTAAATTCAACCACTTTTGAGATATTTCATTATCTTAGTTAAAACATAACAACACTTAATTATTTCAACATTAGTAAAGGGTAAGCCATGATTACCATTATTTAAGGTGATATTATGTTATTTTTTCATAAGTTATTAATTCTGAAAAGTAACCAATAGCCTGAAAGGATTATTAATTGTGGATATCATTAAAAACCTTGACTAGGTATTTTGTATTAATTTAATTAGATAACTTACAAACAAAAATAACTAAATGTAATATTAAACAAATAAAGTTTTATAATAAGTGTTCAAAATTAGCACTATCTACTTCTAAACATTTATGTATCCTTTTCATTAAGTTATGTCTTGTAATTCTGGAAATATGGTCGGGTAAAAGCAAGTAACTGCATCATATCTTCCTTTGTCGTAACAGGTTTGGAAAATACCTGATTTTTAATGTAACCCCAAATACTAAAATCTAGAGGAGCCAAATCAAGAGAGCGAGCTGGCCAACGAAACGGACCCTGATTGGCAATCCATCTATCATCAAACATGTCGTAAAGATGCTGAGAAACAGGCCCAAAGTTATGAGGAAGTGCTCTATCTTGCTGATACCAAGCTGAAGCTGAAAGTATGTAACGCCGGTCGTATGGCTTCTTCTAAAATGTGCAATACCTTGTACCATTTAAATTTTCATCATCAAATTTTAATGATAAAATTTTATCGTCTTTTATTGCACAAAAACATTAAAACTCCATCTATCTTGGAAATAATGTTTTCTACTGACATGTGGATTTTCATTACACCAAAATGGGAATTATGTCGATTAAATAATCCATTTTGCTAAACTTTGCTTCATCACACCATATAACTTTTTATGAAATTTTCATCCTCTTGGGCCTTCATTAAAAGCATTCACAGAATTCTACCCTTCGAGGAAGATCACCTAATTGTAAGTGTTCACCAAATGATATGAAAATGGTTTCCATTTGTGTTTTTAAATGCGATGAATTGTTCTCGTCGACAAAGTTAGATCTCTCTCACAATCTCTAATAGAGGCATTTGGAGAGGCCGTAAAATAACCCAAAATATTAATTTCGTTTATGTTACTATCCACTAGTGGTTTATTTTTATTAATTTTTGTCTTAAATTGACCAAACTGACGGTAGTTTTAACCAATCTTCTTACAATATCACCAGTTGCATTTGGTCGATTTGGATGTCTTTCTGCAAAAACACGGCAAGTCCGTTCAACAATTCTATTACACTCGCCGTAAATAGTAATAAGATTTAGAAAATCATCATTAGTAAATCCTACATTTGCCATTATTTACTATGAAATGCAAACTGGTAAAGAAAACTGTCAAAACAACATAAACAATTAACTATCAAATCTTTGACAGCCATGGCCTACCCTTTACTAATGTTGAAATAATTAAGTCTTGTTATATTTTAACTAAGATAACGAAATATCTCAAAAGTGGTTGGATTTAAGTATAGGGAATACCGATACCAAACGAATTGGCTTAAAAAATGCCGCGGAAAATGTTACGACAAAGGAAGATATGATGCAGAGAGCCTTACTTGCTTTTAATTCTCTAACACCCGACCATATTTCCAGAATTACAAGACATAACTTAATGGAAAGAATTCATAAGTATTTAGAAGAAGATGGTGCTAATTTTGAACACTTATTATAAAACTTTATGTGTTTAATAATACATTTAGTTATTTTTATTTGTAAGTTATCTAATTAAATTAATACAAAATACCTAGTCAACGTTTTTAATGATATCCACAATTAATAATCTTTTCAGACTATTGGTTACTTTTCAGAATTAATAACTTATGAAAAATAACAAAATATCACCTTAAATAATGGAAATCATGGCCTACCCTTTACTAATGTTGAAATAATTAAGTGTTGTTATGTTTTAACTAAGATAATGAAATATCTCAAAGTGGTTGGATTTAAGTATAGGAATACTAATACCAAACGAATTGGCTTAAAAAATACAGCGGAAAATGTAATAAAATACAGGGTGTTCTATTTAAAGTAAGCAACTTATAAATGATTTAAATTGTGCATGTTGGCGGCTTAGTTTAAAACACCCTGTATGAAATATCAATGAGATGGATATATGGAGTTAACGGGCAAGCGCTTGTTCTTTATTGTTTACAATTTCACCTCACTAGCTTTGTTATTAATGGAGATATCGTTATTCAATGTGGACTAGGATTTTTCAAAATTTTGAAAAAATCGAAATATCTCGAAAATACTTCATTTTTGGTATAGGACATTGTGCAGAAATTTTATCTAGAATTTCATGTAGAATTCGAAAATAAAATAAAAATACTGTGTTCCGTTTAAAATAACAAAGTTGACGTCTACTTGCGATATAACCGGAAGTGCAAAATTCAGGAAAATATTATATTTGAACTCAGCATCATCCAATACCTACAGCTTCGTAATTTCAGATTTTAACATAACTGTATCCGCCATTACTTTTAATCAAAACTATTCTTGTATATATATATATATATATATATACCTATATATATATATATATATATATATATATATATATATATATATATATATATATATATATATATATATATATATATATATATATATATATATATATATATATATATATATATATATATATATATATGGTTTATAAAGGGGAAGGTGTTTAATAAAAAAGAAATAAATGTAGCTAGGTAATATGTATGTATTTAATTATTTATTAATTTTTTGCAATACAAAAATGTTGCATACTGGTTTACATTGGTTCCATGTATTTTATAAATTTAATGTAGGGACTATAACAAGTTAAAAATATTCGTATAGCGACTAACTCTATTTGTTGGTATACGACGACAAACATAAGAAAGTTATGTGGTGGTTAAATAAACAATTAAAGTTTTTGCCGCAGAATCTTTAAGATCGTTATTGAACCAATCGAGATAATTATTACAAGTTTCGATATTTCACAATGAAAAAAATGAAAATGAAGGAGAGCTGATTTGTTTGTTATTCATTTTTACATTAATTTTCCTCTCACTCTAATTCCGACAACAGAAAAGGAAACTGTGACTAATAACCTATACATGTGTTAATCTCCATTTTTAAATGTTTTTGAACTGTGTGACTTATGGTATGCAGCATATTCAAAAAACCGTCGTTTTATTACTCGTGTGTGAGTAAATTGTAAATAAGCAACAAATTAAAAAAAATGTTGTTCAATAAAGAAAGTGAATAAGGTGGTCTAGATCACGATTAATAATTAATTATCTGCATAATTTAGAAAGCCAAATTCCATTAAGTTCACGGGCAAGCATAATTGTTATAATTATTATACTTCACCTTGATGATGCACCAGTTTATATCTTCTTTAAACATACTATTAAAGGAATGTGAATAAGTTACATCACACTTAGATAAAAATTTCTCACGTTTTTATTTGGTACATCAATTTTACAAAATATAACACAGAACAACGTCACTTAGTGCTTAATGTGGAATGTGTGCACCTTGAGGATGATAACCATTTTCATCAGCAACGTATGTTACTGTGTAAACAATTCCATCTAATCCAAGGTATGAGTACTGTCCTCTAACAATCATTGTTTCTTTTTCAGTACCTACATTTATCAGTTGCCCTGTTTCTTGATGCGAAATTTTATTACTAGTTTCATATCTAACAATCAAATACTGAATACATGTGCAAACTAGTTTTTATACTTACCCATAGTTGTAGCCCTCAACTCCAATATTATTGTTATCATATTTTATAATTATCGCATTATGATCTGGTGTTAACTGTGGGGCAGCAATTGCAAGACTTGTAAGTGTAAGTAAAAGAATTACCGTCTAAAACTAAGCAAATTAAACTTATTTAATTAAAAGTACACCCTTACCGATTGCATTGTGGTTTTTAACAGTTGTACAGATGATTGATGATCTAGATGAATTTCTTACTTTTATATCATAAATAACTATAGAAGGGGTGAGATTTAAAAAACTATCACCGACTTGGCATTTACCACCACCTGAAGAGCCATTGTTTTGTGTTATATCATTGTGATAATCTTGTAAATAACATTATTATTCTTCGATTACACGTTTTGACTATATTTAACCAATTAAACAAATCAATACTTTAGATTAACAATAATACCTTGCAACATACTTTTCGTGCATGAAATTGTAATGATATTGTAAAATACTAGTAATATAACCTACTATTACATTTCATTGAAACACGACTTAATATTAGAAAAAATTCCATACCTACTACAAGACTTAAATACTCAGGTGTACACTACCAGAGTTTTGGAATTGAGGGTACAATTCTGGGCCAAGCTTAAAGTCCTGCAGTGGAAAGTAATGCTTTTCATTGTTATGTGTTGTTAAAAGAAACTATTGTAACATAATGCTTTATGTCGCACCCGGGCAGAAAATGACAAAAGATATAAATTATTGTAACTTTTAATAATACTAAGGTTTAATAAATAATTTGCAAAAAGAAAAATTAATGCTTCTATTTTTGTTCATTATAAACAAAAATTCTTTAAAAATCCGGTATCTTCAAGTTACACAAAGGTGAAGGTTTCAGATGAGCATTTTGATATTCGTGCTCTACAAAATCTTCCTGTACAGCAACTATGTAGTTAACCATCTAAAAAATGTTCATAATTGATAAGTAAGGTCAAAATTGATTATGAAATGCCGTAATTATGGAAAGTATACAATTGCAGGTTTTGTATTACAGGAAGTATACAGATTTATTACAAAAACAATTTTAATTATTGAATCTGTAATCTTCAGCTGTAAAGTTCTAAACATTGATACGTTTTTTTCTAACAATCATTATGTATAATTGTATAATGGGCCTTAAGTTTTAAAGATTTACAAAATTTGTATTCTCAATATTACAGTAGGTAGTGCGAAATAAATAAATACCAGGGGTTTATTAGTTATAGGAAATTGATACTGCCATTTCTTGTTTATATATTCTTTTAGAAAGTCACTTTGAACAGTAATTATGCATTTTTGACAATGTTATAATGTACTACACTTTTTTATTAAATGAATCTCTAAATGTCATTAAGTAAACATTCCTCAAAGGGCATTCCTCAAAGTATTTGGATATTCTATTCTGTTTACTTTATATATTGCCTTCATTACATAACCTCCAACCTATTACGGATGTAAATATGATCCTTATTTAAAAATCCTTGAGACAAGTTTTTTTTCTATCTATGCTTGAGGTGGCTCGTTTAAATAAAATTGCAAGATAATTCGTCTTGGTTTAAAATGTTTATATCTCAACATAGTTATTGTAGGTAGAACAAATATCGTAATAGTAAACAAATTAAGCGATATCGTTCAATGTACATTCTTAAACTTACTTTGTGGAATTTCATAATTAACGACACTAATAATTCAAATATACAATTTATTATAACTTTTAATTACAAATATACAATGTTTATACAAATATTTATTTTTCTACGCGTTTTAATATCCTTGTCAGGAGCCATAAGTAAAATAATTAGTTATGATAACAAATCAGGTAAAGCTGCAAGCTTAATGCAGATGACAATTTTGTGTTTAAAATGTCTGTTAATAGTGAGACTATAACATCAACCTGTTCGTTCATTAAAAGTACTTTCTGCTGTAACGTGCCAAATCTTGTCTATCGTTACCATAATTTAAGTTTCGAATCTATTATTATTATTGCATTAGTACCTTTAGGCAGTTCTTTTTTCCTTCAATAATTAATTTTTTTATATGTCGATATTTTCTCTTTAGTTTACATAATTACGAATGTCCCTGTGTATATATTTTAGACATCAATTTTAATTCTATGCGCAACGTGAATTGAACACCCTTACGCATTTCCGTAATGAGTTTCCTATCGTTCAGTACCTTATCTTTTTGTTGCGTTTTACTCCCTTATATAAGGTATATAAATATATATATATATATATATATATATATATATATATATATATATATATATATATATATTCAATAGGGAATAAGCAATATCTAAAATCAAAGCACTTTAAAATACAATATGTGCATTCAAGCCCCAATTAAATGAGGACAAAGGTCAATTTGCTCTACACTTGAAACTTTTATTTATAATCAAAAATCAATCAGATTGCGTTAATACTAATCTGAAAAGTCTACAAACTGTAAAAATATGTCCATGTAAATATATACTGCAAAATTTTGCATAATATCTTGGCTTAATACCTTATGCAGTTAATTGTGTAGTTAAATTATTAACCAAAACAATCGCTTTTACAATTGCTTTAATACCATCAATAGATATAGGTAACTGTAAATCTTTCACTACCATTTAAAATGATTATTTTGAATGAAACTACGATGAATAGGTGTTTATTCTGATCGGATTATATGTGAAACTCTGTATATGTTAAAGGTGAGAAGTGCTACAGATTTTGAGCATATTTTTTGTTTCATGTTTGGACAGAAAGATTGATTTGTTATAAATTTTGTGTTCTTTGCAGTTATTACTGTGTAGGGTAGATAAGAATGTTCCTATTTGTTCTACCTTATTCCTTTGATATATATATATATATATATATATATATATATATATATATATATATTCAATAGGAATAAGGTAGAACAAAATAGAACAAGAAACCGCTTATCTTAAGAAAAAGCTTTTGTTTTGGTAAATTTCTGTATCGTAGAAGCGTGGTGTGACGTCACGAACTTTACTTGGTTAAAATGGCGATGATAATGCAATGTCATATTTATACACATAAATGGAGATACCTTTGTTTTGCATAAATCACATATGCTGTTATATATATTCTGCGTTGGTCGTTAATAGCAGCTTTCGTCGTTCGAATTTGCGCTAGTCGTTTATACCTTTCCATTACTGTAGGTGGAACATTTTGTGCCAATTATCTAATGTTACCATATGCTACAGTTCGTCTATTTTTATGATGAAGACAGATGAAAGTTATAGTGCCTTCCCGTACGTTTATATTTCGTTTATTTGTACGTTGAACATAAATGGAAATTACTTTTACATTATCGTATATTTGTCTTGGAATTGGAAATGAAAAATCTCAAGCTACAGTTCGTTTAAGACAAGATTAAAAATATTTATTTTGTACAAGTAAGTACTTATCCTTTTAGTGCAGTTTAACTAAATAACAAATCAGTTAGTGTTATTTTGATACGGTTAAAAAAAGGAACAACTGAGTCCTGCTCCTAAGATAAAAACATTTGAGTTCATAACCTATCACAACTGTAATTTGTCGACATAGGTCAATGCACGTTCCATTGAATACATGTTGAATACATGTTGATCAGATTGCATTTTGAATTTTAAGTAAACATAGATCGTATGTAAAGTGTTTAATTTAATAATTTTAAGATCGTAAGCCTTTATGAGAAATATCGTTTTAGTCATTTTATTCTGAAATTAATCAGACATTTTGCTTTATTAAATGTACATATAAATACAGTTGTTTAGTGTTTATTACACGGAACGTGTTTCCTATCATAGACTTACACTATCAGACTTCTGCTATTGGTGGCCTATTACGATAAACAGATGGTCTCTGCTGCAGGAACATTCTTATGCTACCTTACACAGTAATAACTGCAAAGAACACAAAATTGCCATGTTCCCATAACTCAATTTATAACAAATCAATCTTTCTGTCCAAACATAAAACAAAAAAATATGCTCAAAATCTGTAGCACTTCTATTACTATTAGAATATTATTTTTACTTTCTCACCTTTAACATATACAGAGTTTCACATATAATCCGATCAGAATAAAACACCTATTCATCGTAGTTTCATTCAAAATAATCATTTTAAATGGTAGTGAAAGATTTACAGTTACCTATATCTATTGATGGTATTAAAGCAATTGCAAAAGGGATTGTTTTGGTTAATAATTTAACTACACAATTAACTGCATAAGGTATTAAGCCAAGATATTATGCAAAATTTTGCAGTATATATTTACATGGACATATTTTTACAGTTTGTAAACTTTTCAGATTAGTATTAACGCAATCTGATTGATTGTTGATTATAAAGAAAAGTTTCAAGTGTAGAGCAAATTGACCTTTGTCCTCATTTAATTGGGGATTGAATGCACATATTGTATTTTAAAGTGCTTTGATTTTAGATATTGCTCAAATGGATTCAGCAATTTGTTGAATATTCGCAGACGGTCTCTAAACAGCATATCTGCTTTTAATCACGTTTTGGGTGATAAGAGCAAAGCAGATCTTACAACTGCTGTTTTTAAATTTCAATATGGTCCAAAATTTATCTCCGCATTGAGTGGTAATTATTTTAATACTAATTGGGCTCATTATGTTTAGTGATTCATTATTTAACGTAATTTATCAATTTAAAGTCAACATTCCGAACTGATGAGTAATTTGAGAAGCAGACATTTACCTTGTCTTGTGTGATAATTCAAGAATTAGTACCAATTTTACCCTAACACCGTTTACCAAAAATTCCCGATTCACTCGACTTACAGTTGTTCTAAAACAATCTTCACTTTAATTTTCGATATAAAGGAGGACATTCTAGTACTAAACTTGAAAATTCTACTGTTGCATCTATAGAACAGTAACATTCAAAACTTCCATGATTACCTAATTTGAAAGTAGACTATCTTATCTCTCAGTCTTCATCCTGAGATATCTCAATTCTGGGAGATTTCAATATTCATAACTTATGTTAGATCACTTTTGTGTGATCTCACACAAATGGTTTTCGAACCCCCGAAAATTTTAACAACACTCAACCTCATTCTTCAATCAAGCTCACTTGCTTATGATACTTTAGTTCATTTCTCACTAGGCCTATCTGACAATTGCCTAATGGAAATAATTTCTACTGCTCAAAATTCATCTATTGTTCACAACACTGACAAGAGCTTGTGGTATTTTAAGTCAGCCAAATGGAATAATTTGCGGGATCTCATTGCAACCTTCCAACAGTGTGAATATGGATTTAAATCGTCCCCGTCTTCGTACCTAGCTCTTTCAGTATCTGAAGTTATCCTCATGGGCATGGAGGTATTCCCAAAAAACAAATCCGTATCCAACCCTGGTTCAATAAGACTTGTGCTGATGCAACGTGTTTAAAAAACAAATCCTGTTCCAAACGGAAATCCAATAAAAGGGTTGAGAGTCAAGCAAACTATGTTGATGCTAGAAATACCTGTAAAAGTGTTATCAGTAAAGCTAAAAAGTTATTCGAACAACGAAAATGTAACAAATTAGCTATATGTCCTTTGTGTAATCGTAAAATTTGGTTTTTAGCTAAAACCACCAGTAAAAACTTTGGTACATCTTTATTTCCCAAAAAACATCTTTTGACGGCCATGTAGTAGCTGAATGTGTGCCCAGTCTTTTTGTAGAAAAGACCTATTACTAGTAAGCTGACTTTTGATACAAGCTCCTAGAATCGATTATCAGTAGGCTGGATTCAATTTATACGATTCGCTTACACGATATCGAGTTATTGTCTTGTAAAAATGCCTTTCCGAAGCAGTATACGTCCTTTGTAAGCTCAATTCGACTTCTATGTCATCTGTGTAATCTCCTGTACCATAGAAGTTAGCGAATGTTCAATCTAATCCCTAAAAAGGCGACACTACTGGTCCCGATAATTACCGACCATTTGCCAACACCTCCGTTTTATTCATTGTCACGTCCAAGATTGTGTTAACTAAGAATATATTACTATAGTGTTACTATGGTTTGTATCGATTTGAATTCCAGTCAGCCAGTAACACGTTTTTTTTTGGTTAAAGGAAACACAAAATTTGTAAGGCCCTTTCTGGTAGGTTTTACAAGAATATTCCACTATGTGGACTAGACCCAGTTGGGAAGTAGGGGTGGGTTTTCGGTTGACTCTTATATCTCTTAAATAAGTTTTGACACCTCAGGCTTAAATCATATTGAAATGTTAAATTACAAATTATTTTTACAATCAACTTAGCTATTTTCAATGTATGTACATTTTAACTTAAATATTCAATTTACAATTGTCAGGTAAGTGTATTAAAACTAAATAAAACAATATCCGTGAAAAATAAATGAAAATAAAATATTCTATCGCGCAAAGCTGAAAATGAAAATTATTCTGGATGGTGGGTAGGCCACCCGCTATACCTTTGGGTCCTGCTTGCCAGGTATTGACGTGATTTATTCACCTTGGATTCACGCGCCTGTACCGTTGGTAGAACTGTAATGATAATTACGTATAATAAAAATATAAACAACCAACTGACGGTTTCAATTTTTTTAGTTTCACCCTTAAGAAGTTTTGATTGATCGATGTGCGGTTGTGTGAGTGTTTTATACAAGGATTGATTGTCTTTCAGGTAACTTACTTCCTATAATTTTATGTTAATACGAAATTGTTAAAATGGAGATTATGGCTGAATATTTTAGCACTGTTTGTTATTTTGTTTCTATGATATACGGGATCTCGTTTGTCAATTTACAAATTATCAATAATTAATGATATTTAAATAGGGTTTATGATGGTTATAGCGTCTTATCATTCAAATGAAAACGTCCTTGTATAGAATTTTTTAATTAATTCAAAGTGATTTTCAATGAATATTTATAGAAAATTCTAATTAGGGTAACCAGGTTCTAACGACTTATTATATTTCTTTAATACAATAAAAATATAAATTTTAACAATATTACGTATCAGGTAATCGAAGCTGTTGTATGTTATGAAGTCAATGTTAGTGGTATTAATTCCTATAGCCAGGTCGAGAATGAAATTAAATGGGATTTCAAATTAATGATCTAGTTAAATGGGTTAGGTGGTTGAAAATTCGATTAGAATTTTAAAGTTTAATTTACAATGACCGAATATTTCAAGAAACTAGACTGTACTGTGATTATTTTAATGATCTTTAAATAGGGTTAGGATGTTGATAAATCTTGCATTTTAATTTAATTTACAATGACCCAGGAATATTTCAAGCTAAACTTCTAGATTGTACTGTGATTATTTAATCAGTGTTCTTTTAATAAAACAGTATTTTTGAGCAGGTTTGTTTCAGGTGAATTCGGATATGCTTTGATATGTTATGGATCGCAACTTATAGGGCGTAATATTCACTTACGGCCAGGTCGCCTGGCTCAGCGTCTAAATGAGGATTTTGCGATTCTAGTTATCTGGGGCTGTGAATAGTTCCAGATATTAAATCTAAAGGTTTAATATGCAGTCCAAGTTAGAAAACCCAGAGCTAGACAGAGTAACTTTTATTATAGAGGATAATCCTGCAGTCCAAGTTAGAAAACCCAGAGCTATACAGAGTAACTTTGATTAATAGGGAATTGGGTGGCTGGGATTTTGTCTTCCAAAAAGAGCCCTAGCTAACCAGTGATCCCACAGATGTCGCTAAAATGCCTTGCCAATTGAATAGGACCGTGACGTCCTTAGGAGACCGCCGAATTGCGTCAGCAGTTTTTCTTAAGTACGGTACTAATAGCTATTTCCTTTCAAATCGGGATTTATATAGGTATTAAGATGTAAACAGGTAATTTTAACTTATTAATTTGAAGTTAGGCTTGGAATAATCAACAATTTGAGTTTACACTGGATATACTTTAAGAGTCGGCCAGGTTATGAATTATTCTCGAAGGGAGAATTTTCAAGAAGTGCAGGATTTCGGATTAGTAATAACTTATACCAGGTAATAAATTACTATTGGAACGGAATTGTAGACGATATTCTACAGAAAATCTACGAAGATGAATATCGTCTTATACCTGGTCTAAAAAGGGGGGTTTAGGTGGAACGGAACGCGATGGGTTTGCACATTAACAAGAGGGGATACTGTGCGCACACAAAATTGTCGTTTGTTATCATACCTGGATTCTGAAAGCGTAAATGAATTGTTATTTACAAAATTATCTTCATAATTTCTTTATTTTAAAATTTATTTCGCTCATCGTATTTCTGGGTCGTTACAAATTCGTCTTTGTAAGACAGTGAGCACTCTTTTATTTTACAAATGTTATAATTAAACCCCTTTGATGTTATTGTTAAAATTTAAGTTAATATTAAAACCTTGAAGGTTTTACATATAAAGCGCAATTATATCGTGCACAAAACATTAATAGTTAAACCAAAGTAAATGTAGCTGTAAGGTACTTTATGGTAGTAAAACTTAAGCGCTTTAAAAGGTAGCTCCTAATTATATTTAAATAAAAAGATGACACACTTAACTCGAAGAGGAAGCAAAAGGCAACGTATTGATTCCCTGTTGAAGTGAGAGGTCGAGCTTCCTGACTTATATACATTAAATATGTATGCATGGCGAGAATAAGGAGAGAAGAGGATCGGAAAAAAAGGAGTTAGAGTTCTGAGGGGGAAGTTACTACTCCAGCATTCCCCTAAATAGCCGCACATAATGTGCAGTAATCATGCCGCTATATTTGTGTAAGAAAACCTGAAAAAGCTTCATACAGAGTAGTAAGTAACGGGAGTCGAATTCATTACCTGCTAAGCAAGCTGTGTTACCACTGGTTCACCAGCTGGGTGCACTTAGCTTGAATGGATTTCGCCTACAGGAGAATCATGTAGCTTCACTGCTGTATCAAATAGTCAGTACCGCGTTATCAACATGCAGGTTAGTATATTTATATACCCCCCCCTCCCGATGGTCTAAAAGAAGTTATTGAAATAATTAACAAAAAAAGTAGTATAAATTTTTTATTCGTAGCCAAAAAAATTTTGTTACCAAAATACTTCGAACAAAAATAAAACCTAATTTACCATTCACCACAGTGAATGAAATAATTCTAGAGGTATTGGTTTTCAAAACCATTTTATCAATTATGGTTAATTCCCAGTTAGACAAATTAAAAAGGACATGTTTTAGATAAAAATCTTTTTTCTTTCATTCACTAGGAACAATTTTTAACCTCACACGAAGCAGGAATTATCATTTCAGAAATCTGATTAGAGAAATAACTTGCCACTTTTAAAACTTTGAAATATACAGTGAGGACCAAAAGTGCTTCCGCCCCCTGTAACTTTTTAACGGTAACAGCTTTTATCGTGCAATTTGGTGTTATTATGAAAGTGAAAAAACCATTTTTGACGTAAACCTGACAGGCGAAAGTTTC
Organism: Vesta saturnalis; assembly: GCA_036346205.1. Lineage (NCBI taxonomy): Eukaryota > Metazoa > Arthropoda > Insecta > Coleoptera > Lampyridae > Vesta > Vesta saturnalis. Next base: position 708,494 of record JARFJB010002267.1, on the reverse strand, counting down.
AAAATGACAGCTGGGCGACATTTTGAATTTTTTTTTGTATGGGAAGGGGGTCTAGTTACACCACTTTTTAAAGGTACTTTCATTCTTAAATCAACCGCCAAATTTGAATAACTCGTATTCGCGTTACGCTCACTTTCGTTTTCAACCCATTGTTACGGTGATACACTCAAGAACTGATTGTGAACGTTCTACAAAATATGACTGTTAATTGTTGCTATGGTTTTTAGACTCTGACATTTAGTTGTCAAATTATGAAATGTATGAAAATGGCAATGTCTCGTCATTTAAACGAAAAAAACTGAAGCAGTTATTATCTTTGGTAAATCGTATTTAACTAACGCAAATCTGTTGAGAAAGAATAAATACAATTTTAATACCGACCTAGTAGGGTAGTGGTGACACGACCTGATTAGCATTCAGGAGTTAATGGGTTCGACTCACGTTACCGTCTACCTTGTATGAGGTTTCTTCATATACATGTAGCGTCATGGTCACTGCGTATACGCACACCATGTGCGGCTACTTAGGCGAATGCTGGGGTAGTATTCCCCCCCCCCCCCACAGAATCCTAACTCCGTTCCCTCCGATCCTATCTTGACCACACGCATCCTTAACCCCACCATACAAATATACGTAAACTCGAGATTTAAGGGTACCCTATCATAGAAAGTAATCGCTGGCCACTCCGTAGGACCCTGGCGACTAATCCACCTATCTAAGTAGCGTCTAAAGTAATGCGGTGAATTCTTGAAAATTTTTGACTATAATGTTATAATGAGAGCAGCAATTGTTTTTCTAATAATTCGACGTGTATTGGGCCACTTCAATTACCATCTAAAATCTACAATGTGATTACCTATGCCCGCCAAAACATTTTAATTTTTGGGAAACTGTGTATGTATTTCACGAAATACACCTGGATTTTCATCACTCCAGGATCTGCAATTTTGGGTGTTAACACGTCCGTTCAGATAAAACACACATGTTTTAAATAATTAGGATTGCTTCCGATCCTCCCTGACATAATCTCTCAAAACTCGAGTCACCCATCAGGATCATTCTCTGCCAATCCATGAGGAAGTTGCAACCAGTATGGATAAAATTTATACTTTTCAAAATTCGCTTGACTGAAGAACGGGAAACATTACATGTACTGGTCACCGCCTTCATACTTTGTTCAATGTTCACTGCGATTTTAGCAGTTACTGGTATTTTCACATTTTCTGCAATGCTGCATCTCTTGGATTTTGGTGTATCTTTTACCGTCCCTATTGATCGAAATTTTGACAGTATATTATAAACGGTGGCCGTTGAGGAAAGTGTTCATTAAAGATGCGGATGGCAGCATGGTAATTGGGATTAGCTTCACCAAAGATGATAACTGCTTCAGTTTTTTCGTTTATAGGACGGGACATTGCCATTTTCGTACACCTTATACTTTGACAACGAAATATCAGAGTCTAAAAACCACAGAAATACTTAACTGTCACATTTTGTAGTACCTTTAGAATCAGTTAACAGGGGGTTGAAAACGAAATTGAGCGTCACGCGAATACGAGTTGTTCAAATGTTTCCTAATTCGACGGTTGATTTAAGAATAAAAGTACCTTTAACATGAGGTGTACCTCGACCCCCCTTCTCATAAGAAAAAAATTTCAGGATGTCGTGCAGCTGTCATTTTGAAACTATCGGCTACATTTTTACGCCTGAAAATAGTTTTTTTACTTTTATAGTAACACCAAACTGCACGACAAAAGCTGTTAGAGTTCAAAATCTAAAGGGGGGGGGGTTAACAGACGTTTGGTCCTCACTGTAAGTAGTAATTCGAGATTGTGTTTCACAATTTGTTTGAACATACTAAATGTTGGAACCAAAATTCAAAATTATGTACGATTACATTTAATAATTGAAACCCGAGTTAGTAATTTAAAGATAATCTATAATTCTTAATGAACTGAAACAAACATCTAATAATCACATCGTTTTAACTATTTAAACGTGAAGATGTGACCCACAACACCCGAAAAACTAAAAAAAACCGAGAAGAGTTGTCTGTTTCAAACCAAAGGCAAAAAATAAAGTGAATCTACTTTCACTTCTATTCGATAATACGGTAATATACAAATTTGAAATTTTAAGAACCATGTTCAATCATGGCTAGTTTCTTCACATGAAGGACTAAAATTCTAGAATAATTAGTCCTAAAAATAATAAATTGTTTTACAGCGGTCCCCTTAAAAAGTGTTACATTATTTTGAGCATTTTAAGTTGGTTTCTCTTGATCCTTGTAATATTAAAAAAAGGATGCTATAAGGGTGTGTTGTGGTTATTAATTCTCCCCAAATATTATTTATACTTCTAACGTCAACTAGAACATTTTGAGCCTTTTGGGCAGTCGGAGATTAAATGGGCCTGGTTCTTAAAGTTTTGATTTGCTTTAATTTAAAATAATTGTGATTAGATATGTTCGCTTTCCAACATTGATGTAGCCTCAGCCTGTAAATAAATGCTTAAAAATCTTCAAATCAAGTTATCAAGTAGAAATTCTAAATACTAATGTTAGTAAATCTGGATTAAATTAAAAAGTAATTATGAATTAATGCTTAGAAATGAAATACCTGGAGTACGTTTACATTTTGGTTGTCACTGTTACTAATAACTAAATGCTGCTGAATACACGCTTCCCAAATTTGGTTGTGCAATAATTCTTGAAATGGGAACATAACAGGGTTTTGATACTTGTTGATCCCAAATGTGTAAATTTCTTTAGAAAGCAGCCAAACTTGGTTGACTTAAACGGGTTAAGGTACCATTTGTTTATAATTCTTCTGCACAGCAACAAACTTTTACTGCGTCATCCTCGATCAATTGAAACGTACAGCGTACAATTAACGACAAACTTAGTTGTACAATGAAAATACGCCAAAAGGTAAAAATTAAAGTGCCTAAAAAAGGTAAACATCTCAAACAATGTAAAATAGGTTCAAATAGCTCTTACTTTAAAAACTATACTTTTCACCAAATATTTAAGAGAGCAAAATGGATGCTCTTCTCGCTTTTAATCATCTTCCAAAAACGATGCTAATGAAATCACCGCGCATGACCTGCCCGAACCGTAAGTGCAAACAGTACGAAAATAATTTTAATGCATATTTATCAGCCAATAGGGTATGCAATTTACATGACACGAAAATGAACGAAGTTGCCTACATTATTGCAAATTTCAACATAAAATAAAAAGTTTGTTACATCCTTTCAGAATAAATTTTATGTATTTGTATAGTTTGCCAAAGAATCATGATTCAATTTTGATACTTAGCGACCTTGTTTTTCAACTTTTTAATGGAATCTTTTCTGGAGGATGTAAAAGAACTTTGTCGAGGTTCCCATTGCTCAAGATCATTCGAAATATACTCAACTCACTCTAAAGTATAAGGGAAAGTCAATCACACTTTAGCTAAAAAGGGTCGTTTATTCTGTAACAATAGTAAGTACTGAAATGAGCATGTGGGGAACAAATACTATAATTTTTTAGAAAGTTATATGGGGAAGGTTTAGCAAATATTAACAAAAAATTAATATTGTTGATTCACTTAACTCTTATGGAGGTACTGTCTTGATGCATGAATTGCTATTAAATTGAATTCGATACATATTTATAAGACAAATACTCTCTATTTTGTATGATGCTAATTTATGGTAATTATTGTAATTATAATTACACATACAATAAATAGAATGTGAATATATGTTTAAGTCTTTGCAAAATCGTTTTTATTGCAAAATTATTGCTTTAATCTATTTGTAGTCACGTTGAAATATAAAAGCAAAATATTTATTTTAAATGAAACTAAACAAGGCTCTTTCGTAATTAATAATTGGTATACAGATCCTTAACATTACTCTTACTGTATTTAGTAGATGTATAACAACCTCCTTGTACTAAATAAATCAATTTAACTTTACACACGTTAATACAAACACTTATACAGGCTTTGAGGATATCTCATACTCGTAATAATATTTTTTTAATAAGCATTATCAATATTGTGGGAAACTGCTAAAATTATTTATATTGTATCAATAATTTAAATGAATTAAGCTTATTAGAAATCAATTGCAAGGTTCAACAAAATTTAGGATTTACCATTCATAAATAATTAATATTTTTTGTATTAAGACCATTTTTCATTATACAGTGTAGGCCAAACTCGTACTTTGGCTGTTTTTGTAGGTAGCAAGGCGGTCAAATGGTGAAAGTTTTAGAAGCCTGTTTCAGTGATTTACTTTGAGCTGAGAAATTTGAGAAAAATAAAGATTTTTTTTTTTAATAAATTGCTATTACTTTTATACTTTTAACATTTTTTTAATCTGTAAAAATACTTTTTAAGCAACTATTTTGCTAATTACGATTACCTACCTAGCAAGATTCAGTTTTACGAAACTATTAATGTCTTTTCATTATTATACATATTAAACTACTTATCTTTTTTTGGGTTTTTTATATGGTGTGTTTATATATTTAAGTTATACAATCTAAATGTTGCGATAACACGTAAGTAGCAATGCCATTTTTCAATATTATTAAAGTGAAATTTGAAAAATTGAAAACGCAAACATAAGCCTGCTATCAAAATAACAGTTTGATAAACGTGTATAGCGAACTATGGAATACAATTTTAGTAAAGAATAACTAGATCATTAATAATATGAAAATGTAAACTTTCACCATTATTACACATATTAAAATACTTATGTTTTTTGGAGATTTAATGGTGTATTTTAATATTAATAACAGGCTTATTTTTATGTTTTAAACTTAACCATCACGCCATTCCCTTGCGGGGTAGGCAAAACAATCCCTGCCTCTTATTTATTTTTCATTCACAATCTTTCGCCATGCTTTCCTATCTCCTCATACCTCCCTAGCTTCCCCAAGATTTATACATAGTCTCTGACATGCCCTTTTGTTTTTAGAAATCCTTATCTTCTACATTCTACTACATTCAGCCAAGTTTTACGCGGCCTACCAGACTCGGCCTTTCCCCTAACCTCGCCCACATATATTTGTTTCGTTAATCTTGTGTTATTCATTCGCTCAATGTGACCAAACCAACGTAATGTACAACTTTTATATCTATCCATCATCGTCTTTTCCTCACCACACTCCCTCATTATGCACTCATTCTTTATCTTGTCCCTTCTCGTTTTACCACATGCGCTTCTCAGAAATCTCATACCCACGGCATTTGTTTTTCTTTCTGCTTTTTTGACATACTCACTTCCATACAGTACTAAAGGGACGAATACGCCATTATAGATTGCTCTTTTCGCCGCTAGGCTTTCATTTCTCATTATCGTCCACATACTTCCAATCACTTTCCTTCCAGCATTGACCCTTCGTCCAATCTCGCTCTCAATTGTACCATCTGCAGTAAACATTCACCGAGATATACCAGCTCGTCCACTTGCTCCACAATGTCATCTTGCAGAGTAAATACTCTACTCTCCTTTCCACCTTCCCGATTGAACACCACAATCTTAGTTTTGTTCACGTTTACCTTTAGGTCCACGCCTCACAGACTGCATCAAACTTCCTCAGAACCGTTTGTAGCTCATCCGCCCTGTCACTTAACAAGGCTGTGTCATCTGCATACACCAGGAGTCGTACATTTACGTCACCAACCATTACACCATTTGTATCGTTACATGCTTGTCTAAGACATTTATCCATGTTACATTGAACAACCACGGTGACATCACACAGCCTTGTCTACTCCTTGCTCAATATTAAAGTATTCACTCACACCTCCTCTCACCCTAACACATGCCCGACTACCGTTGTATACTGACCTTATTCCATTTATTAGACCTTTATTTACGCCATATTCATTTAATATTTCCCACAGCTTCTCTCTATTCACTCTGTCATATGCTTTCTCCAGATCTACAAACGCACAGTACAACTTCCTTTTACTTTTAAACACTTTTCGATCACCTGCTGGAGAGCAACCATCTGATCGCACATCCTCTCCCTGGCATGAAGCCACCTTGCACATCCCACATCTTAGATTGTGTAGTTTCTCGTGCTTTATCAATCAGTATTCTTGCAAATACTTTACCAGGCACGCTGAGCAAGCTTATTCCTCTGTAGTTCTTACATCACTCTTGTTCCCCTTACCCTTATACAATGGTACAATGATCGCGCTCTTCCAATCACTCGGCACTTTTCCACACATAAGGCATACATTGAATAATTCACGCAATCTTCGTATAAGCTTTGTACCACCATACTTGAGCATTTCACCAGTGATTTCATCTACACCTGCTCCTTGCCGTTCTTCAACCTTCCTACCGTTTCTCTACCTCATTTATTCCAATATCCTTCTCAGTTTCATTCATCACTTTCTTCTATATTCTCCTTATTTAACCCTTCAGTCTTACGTTCCTCACTACTGTACAGCTTTCCGAATACTCTTGCCAGCATTTCCTCACTTCACAATCTTCTCATACTATTTCGTTTCTATCATTCATCACTCCTGCAGTGTTCTGTTTTGGGCCACGTTTTGTATTTTTGACCCATTTCCAGAAGAGTTTTTGTTTCCCTCAAAATCATTCTGCATTTTCTCTCCTTCCACAGCCATCACTTCCTCTTTACTTATTCTCACTGCCTCCTTCGCTTCTTTGTTTCTTAATCTGTACACCTCATACAATCGTTTCTTCTCAGTCTCATTTTTGCAGCAATCATGCCATGTACGCATCTTTTTCTTACTCACTGCCTTTTTACCGACTCATTCCACCAAGCATATTTTTCTGTCTACCTACAATCACTTTTCCACATATTCGCACGGCACAATTGACACAGAGTTTTTCAAGCTTATCCATGCACTTTCAACGTCAGTGTCTTTTATTTGTTCATTTCACACTGCTTCATTCACATTCAACTCTTTATTCACAGCATCTGCGTATTTCATTCTCGCACCATGTTTATGTTTTAATTTTCAAATTTCACAAAATTGTTTCAACAGTTTTAACAATTTTAATAGATATTACTACTGACGAAGATAACTGTAAGTGTTTTCGAAACGTTTAGACTGTATTACATTAACATTCAAATACACAATTAAAAACTCAAAAAGCATAAGTATTTTCAGATTATTAACAGCCTCCAACGGTCGAAGGCTAATAGTGAAAAATATCACACGCAAAGAACAAATTTAACAAAATTCAATCAAGTTATGATGTAAGTGTAAAGTTGTTACAAATTTTAATTTGAAATTGATAAAAGCATTCACAAATAGAAACTTAACGTCAATTAAAGTCATCCACCCAAATCCAACAAAGAAATAGCTTTATCAATAAATGCAAGTGCTATTTAACAATGAAAAACGTAATTTATTACGTTTTATGTAATTTTTAATTTTAATTTTAATTCCAACCACTTATCTCAAATTAAGGTGCTGTGGTAGTATAATTTGTGAAGCATTTACTTCAAGGTCTAGGAAAAAAACAGCAAAAAAACCTAGACATCCCGAAGGCTAAAATTAAAATTAAAATTGAGACGCAGCATTATGCCTTTTTTAATTATAAGGTACCGAAACCTATAACGGAGATTTTATTCTTGTTAGGGTGTTTGTATATCTCAATAGCTTCAGGTTGTAAACGAACATAATAATGAGTTTGTCTTGACAATATTTCCATATTATTAAATTGAAAGTCATGATTTAAACTATTTAAGGCATGGTCAGCTATCGCAGACTTCTCTGGTTCACCTATTCTACAAAATCTCATTCGTGCTTTACGTCTTGTATCAAAGCTACGTTTTGTGGTTCCAATGTATACTTTTCCACATGAACAAGATAACACTCCGGGAAATGATAATGGGTTTGAAAGGTTTTTAGGCGACCTTAAATGTTCTTTAATTTTTCTTGTAATTTTTAAAACTGTTAACACATTACGTAAAGCCTCCAGAGAGCAACTTGTCCTTTCGTCAACGTCGGCCTTTATTTGATCTTAAACGTAATGAATATATAACGATATTAAGATCAAATAGAGGTAATCAAACTGTTATATTAAACATGAATGACTATAGCATTAAAGTAGAACAACTGTTGGAACGACAGACTTATCGTGAACCGCCAAAACATCCTACAAAAAAGTTTTTTTTAAACTTATCATGTATTACTGAAGAAACTAACTCTGAAGCTCTTTCACTAAAACTATACGGTTTACCAAAAACCCATAAACTTAATTTTCCTTTAGATTCTATTTTTAGTGCAATTGGTTCTCCTACATATAATCTTGCAAAACATCTTACATTTTACTTTATGTAGCATTATTTCAAAATGAAAGTTTGTTGAAACTGAATAACATTAATGCAACAACAAAAATTTTTATGACATGTCAATTGACATTTTTCACGATTAATAGTGAATCCAGCATTATTTAGTCGTTGAGCACCATTAGTTAGCGTATCTATATGTGACGGAAAGTCTGGAGAGGCAACTATAATATAACCTAAATATTCGAACACTTCATCGCTTAAAAAAGAGTGATTGAATATTCCTTCCATACATCTTTGCAATGTCTGAGGGCTATTGGTGAGGCCCATGGGCATCACAACATATTGAAAAGACCCTTACAGGCATAGTGAATGCAGTTTTTGGACGCGATTCCTTTTCTAAACCAATTTGTCAAAATGCTTTTGATAGATCAATGAAAGATAATAACTTAGCTGAACCAAGAGAATGTAGTATGGCATCGGTACGTGGTAAGGGATACGAATTTCTCTTTGTCACACTATTTAATTTTTTAGCATCATAACAGGTTCTGTAGTTATTCTGCTTAACTAAACGCACTGAAGAGAACCAAGGGCTGTTTGACTCTTTAACATTATCGTAACATTTCATCCACTTTTTGTAAAACTATTTGCATTGCAGGTAATAATAAATATTGTCGCTGTTTTATAGATAAGGAATAACCTGTACCTACACGATGTCTCCAATTAATGTCGTACGACCTAGTTCATCTGAATCTAATCCATCAAACTTTAAGATAGTTCTCTAATATAATTTTACATAGGATTCGATCACCTTAACGGAAGACATACAAACATTTTCATCACTGCCATGCTTTCAAACGTAAATCTATTCGTCATTTGAAATCTATTAAATGTATTTAAATCTTAAGAAATCGTTAACTGTAGGCGATGATTCATTATGACTTAAAGCTGTAAAAAATGTGTCTTGAATTTCTACAATTCCCAAATATAAATCTGAAAGTGCAATAAATTTTTCACAAGGTTAATCATTTCAGTTGCTAACATAAAACGTACTTGACTTCTGCATTAATTTTGAGTTAAGCAAGGGTTAATACCTCTAGCAAATAATTCCGAAACCACTTCATACTTTTTTAAAGGTTGAGCGTTTTGAAATATAGGTATGTAAAATTCACAAAAATGTAATAACATAAACACAGTACATGTAAAATAAAGTAACCTATAAAATAAAATGTACCTACATGAATATAAATCCTGTAAACGTAAACATACAACAATAGACATAAACGAAAATTTTGGTTAATGTACACTGTAAAAGTAACGCAAAATCTAACTGTAGCTACAACTTGAAAAATCTGGAACACTGGAACTGTGGAAGGATCTGTAACAAACAAAATACACCAACACACTATTAAAGAAATTGCTGAATACAATGAGTTCTCAGATGTAGCGTTATGAATATACTTAGGAAACAAACACGTAGGATGATGGTTAAGAATGTAACAACATTGGGTAAAGCTAGAGAACAAATAGAAACAAATATGTAAAATTACCAAACTATCCTGCTTATACAAAAGGTCTAACTAAAATATTTTCCAAAGTTAATTTGAAAACAGTCACTATTTCAAATAATAGCCTGCAAACCCGTTTAGGAAATCCAAAAGATCAATTAGTTAAGCAGGATAAGTCGGGAATTTATAGAATTAATTGTAAAAATAGTGAACAAATAAATGTGGGGTAAACTAAACTGCCCGCCAAAATTCGCTTTAAAAAAATTTGCTCATATGAAATACAAATGTTAGTTCAAGTATGCCGTTGCCCTAAATATTTTTGATAAAAACCATGTAGTAGACAAGGTATACTTAATCAAACATGTTAGCAATAAGCACGAACTTGATTGCTAGGAAAATATAGACACCTTCAAAAATAAACAAATTCTAATGAATAATGACGATCAAGGACCCTTAAGCTACTCAGAACTTTCATAACCTTCATTTTAACTTTCACCAGATAAGCTGATGGTATGTATTAGAAGTTTCCTTTAGATCGTCTCAACCGACCACTGACGATGATAGCTTAGCTATTTAAACGCGTTTGGTGTTTTAATTTTGTGTGATACGTGGTGTATCTTGTTTGTTACAGTTATAACACAAACACACGCGCGCGCCACACACAAACACACACCCACGCACGCAACACACACACACACACACACACACACACACGCACGCACACGCACGCGCACGCACACGCACACGCACACGCAACGCACACGCACAGCAAAACACAAGACACACACACACACACAACACACACACACACGCAACACACACCACACACACACACACAAGCACACGCACACGCACAACGCACACGCAACGCAGCACACACACGTACACGCGCACGCACGCACCGTACATGGACACGCACACCACACAAAATCACACGCACAAGCACACGCACACCGACAAGGGAACGCCACAGAGCAACGCACAGGCAACACGCACACGCACACCAATCTACGAACGCTACACACGCAGACGCACAGGACACACAGGACACACGCACACTGACACGCACACGAGCAGACAAACACGACAGCACACGCACAGACGAATCACGCACACGCAAACGCATCAGAGACACCAACGACACACACACACACACCACACACAGACACACAACACAACCAAGCATGCACACGCACACGCATACGACACGAAGCATACACGCACACAGTCACGCACAACGCACACGCAGCACGACAGCACAGCACAGACACGCACATGCACACGTACACGCACACGCACCACACGCAACGCCCACACACGTACACGACACGCACACAGCACAGCACACGCACACGCACACGCACAATTATGTAAATCTGCAAGCGTCAGTAATAGAAATTAACAGTTGCACAAGCAATAGCAGTCAAGTTGAATCTGTCCACGTTAACTTCACGAATAAAAGAAATCAACATGTCCTTTAGCATAAATAATATTCAGTGCCATATGCTAATACAGCAAAATATTTTGGTATGACATTGCAAATTTCACGCTGGAATGCTAACATAAAGAAGAAAAACTTTACTTTGTAAAGTAATGTAATCGCTATTGATGCGGATGTAGAAAATTGTTACCTGCACACAAAGTGGTAACTAGTTCGGCTTCTTCAACCTAGTTGTATTAGGATCTCTTTCAGGATAATCTAATATTGTTTTCTTAAAAGAATTATAATTTAGCCAGAATGTGTTAAACCATCACCTAGAGCTCGTCTCCGATCTACAGAGATAAAACAGTGTTTATGAATAAATCGATTATACCTTACCTTATTTCTAGCTTTTTCTTTACAGACTGTTGAAGATTCTTTACGTACTCGTTGAACATTCCTTACGTATTCGGTGAATAATATTTAAGTATTCGTGAGTATCAGTTTCGTGTCTTGAGAGTATCGTCGTGAACCTTTAGTCTTGGCTTTGGTTTTGCTACGATATTCTCTTTACCGAGACTACTCGTAAATGGCTGGTAGCTGCTTCAAGTAATTTTGTCTCGTTGCCGTTGATGTTACATTGTCACTGGAGATTACGATGATGGAATCTGTCTGTGGGCTACCGACGACTCGGAATTTTACAGTGCACTAACCAAGGCTCAGGTATTCGTCAACACCAGGTCAGACTATTCTATTGTCGCATGCACTAATAAACATTGTATTGCTAGTTTGCTGAACCTGTCATACCTTATAAGCTGCCTTCCGCAGAGATCACTACATCTACTAAAGAAAAAGTACGTTTAAATTAACCACATTACAGAGAATTGTTTTTATGAACTGTCTACCTTTGGTGCGATTTCATTGTCACATTGACATCCGCACCCATTTAACTTTCATAAAGATTTCACTAATGCAGAACCGTTAGAATTTGATCAAACCGTTAGCTAGTACTTTGTGCACATATTATAACCAAATTTAAAGTCAAGCATTACTGAAATTTTACATAACACACCCTGTGTTGTGTTAGCATTGAGTATCCAGTACGATTTTAACTACTATATACGCTACTGTGCGCAGTATCTGAAACTCAAAGTATTGTGTTGTACCAGTTGTATCTTTCGTATTATTTATGTTAGGTCAAACGATAGCGCGGGACACCGTGTTATTTTGAATTATGTTTGTTAGTTTTAAGTGCAAATTTTCTGTCATTGTGGTTGAGATCATTGGGATTTAATTTTTAATTGATTAGTTACTCGTACATACGTGCATGCCAGGATCCATTTAGTGTACTCAACAAACATCTCCGATTATATAGATAATTGAAGCTGTGGTTATTAGAGGGAGCAGTGCATTGATATTGTGAAACGAAAGGCAAGTTGGACTGTTACCTTTCTAAGCCATATTCGGGTTATTGAAATTTCCTTTCAGGTTGACGTTCTGAAAGATCTGTCAACGAACGAATATTACGTTCTTCTGTTGAGATATAAATTTATAACGTTGATGTTTTACAAGTAGTATATCACGTGGTCATCGTCAGTTAATATTGGAATCTATGTTTACTATGAAGTTTAACTATTTCGTATGGTGATGTTAGAATAAACTCATACTGTTTTTAAAATTGCATGCATAATTTGTCTAGCCTTAAATCAATCAAACTATTTATACAGTATGTGTAAAAATAAAACATATTAAAATTCTAGTCTTTAACCTAATCAACGTATTATTACAAATATAAGAGTAAATAATTATATGAACTGTCTAGTTTTTGTTGTGATATACAGTGTCAGTTTAAGATGAAATGCATGGATATTGAAACCGTTAGAGATACGAAGATGGTTAAATGGAGAAAAAGTTGCGTCATTATATGCCCAAGAAGTAACCATGGTTACATGTCAAAAATCCTTCCATTTACTAGACACAGGGTGATAACTGAAAATATGCGTTTTCTAAAATCGCTATATCTTGTTTCTTGCAGAGATACATCCACGATTTTTGCAGGATGGGTAACAGGTAGCGAGGATTTCAAAATGATTTTGAAAAATCTAGGCCTACTAGATTTTGAGATAATACGCAACTTTCGATTTTCTTATGGACGCCATATTGGATTTTGCATTTTGAATTCTTCATAAAAATGCTTTTAACCATATATCATATGTTTATAATCTGCCAATGAGAAAGTGTCAAATTACACAATTAAATTTATATCAAAGCAACCTTGACATATT
>JARFJB010002267.1:612500-690000 GCA_036346205.1 Vesta saturnalis | reverse complement strand
GACTAGTAAACGATCAAAATTTGATAAAAATTAAACCGTTAACTTTTTCGGAAAAAATTTAATAATATTTGCGCCACTACGATGTCTTATGCACTCATTAACACGTCTGGGCATACTTCTAATAAGGTGATCAATTTCCTCCTGAGGTATCTCTTCCCATGCTATCTGTAACTTATGCTGCAAAGCCACTAGAGTTTATGGGGGGTAAATTGAGTAATCTTGTTCCCATAATATTCCCAGACGTGCTCGATGTGTGAAAGATCGGAAGATTTCGGTGGCAACAAAGCAACTTGATTGACCTCAAAATTAGCTGAAGGAGCGCTAGTAACATGAGGTCGTGCGTTGCCTTGTTCGAATGTGCTGTTGGGGATGGTCTAAACTTAAGGTACAATATGGGGTTCTACGATCTCCTGAATGTAGCGCGCAGCGATCATGTTACCTCTAATAAAGACCAAAGGTGACCTACTTCCAATAGCAATAGCCCCCCATGCCGTAACTCCAACTGCGTAGTGCACATGCATTTCCACACAAAATTGGTGATATTGTTATTCACCACGCCGTCTTCTCACCCTTGAACGACCGTCATGCATGCCCAAACAAAATCTAGACTCATCACTGAAGACAATTGAATTCCATTCGTGGTCTCAATTTGCCCGTTCTCTGTACACCAAGCTAGACGATCACGTCTCTGCCCAGGAGTCGGTGGTAGCACAAAATGGGGACGGTATGACAAGAGTCCTTCTATGTTCTGCAAACCACTGGTCCGCACTCGGCCGTGTAGACGAGAAGCGGTCCCGTACAGCCAATACCCTAAGATGGCGTTCTTCGGCTTCTGTGGTTCTTCGAGGACGTCCTGTACCTCTCGCGCTTCGTGTATGACCCTCTTGGTTCCATTTCCAAACACAGACTGCCACAGTGTTTAAACTTCGTTGCATTCTATCGGCTGTATCTCTCATAGACAAACCAGCCTATCGTAAGCTCACAATTCGGCCTCTATCAAACTCGCTTAACTGCCAAAAATTTTGGCGTCTTCGCACTCGAGGCATCGTGATTCAATTAAAGAAGCTTTTTGTAATGTGTTTTACACGTCTTAAATGACAACTGTAGTTACAAATGATTTTAAGGCTATGTGATCGTAAATATTTTGAAAGAGGTTAACCTAAATATTATATATATATATATATATATATATATATATATATATATATATATATATATATATAATATATATATATATATATATATATATATATATATATATATATATATATATATATATATATATACAGTGTGACCCATTTGAAATGGAAACTCTCTGTAAAAAATGTGTTTATAATCCTATGTTAACGCTTTTTTAAATGATAAACCATCGAAAACTCCACTTTATGACAAAATTTAGAGATAAATTTCAATTTTCAAGGCTTTCTACGATTTATTTTCAATGTCGAAAATGGACAAATTTGATTAGCGATTTTTTATTGAAATTTTAACTACACCACTGGATTCAGTAACCTCTCATATGGGTAAATCCCAAATTTCATGAAAAATATTGCAAAATGACAGATTTGTGAGACAATTAATGTAGGCTCATAGCAACTTTTACTTGATTTACATTTTATTGAGTAATGGCAGATAATAATAGAGCCATGGAAAACAAATTTTATAGTAAAACGTCAAATCTTTAAAATTCGCTATTCTCATATTCATTGTCATTGAATTATAAAATTAATCGATAGTTATTATCAAGTATTAGTTTGTTAGTTTGTAGTTAATTATGGATAATCTAAATGTACAGGAAGAAATTGAACTTGTGCGCCTTAGAAGAGATAATGACAGAACTTTGAAAGAGGTATGCGAGATATTCAACAACAGGCATACGAATAGGCCCAACATTACTAAAAGTACTGTTTATAAAATAAACAAAATTTTAATGAGTGTGGCGCTGTGACACGGCGTATTATAAGAACAGATAATATACAAAGACGAACCAGTTACAATCCAAACGCCAGTGTAAGAGTAGCTAGAGAAAATTTTCGCCGATGCCTTAAGAAGAATTTGGTAAAACCATGATAACAGACGGATGGAGTTTTCCTTGTGGGCTCAAGGAGAGTATCTTAATAACAGAAATTTTAATAAAATATCTTATTCAGTGATGAAGCAACTTTTACCACAAACGGGTAGTATCGTCACAAAACCCACAGTTTGTTATTAATTGTAAAGACAATATTCTCAAAAAGTTAATGTTTGGTGTGGGTTGCTTAAAGAAACAATCATTGGCCCTTTCTTTTGAAGGTAATATGAATAGCATGCAGTTTTTACATTTCCTAAGAAATGAATTTTGGAATGTTCTACGTGAACTTCCAATACAAGAAAGAGTAAACCTACTTTTTCAATTAGATGGAAGTCCTGTCCATAATGCCAGAGTGGTTACCAGATGGCTGAATGCTAACTTTCCTAATCGATAGATAGGTCATGGTAGCCGTTAATTGAATGGCCACCCGATCTCCGGACTTAACACCGATGGACTTCTTTTTATGGGGTTTAATAAAATCTAAAGTTTACAGGTCACGCCCGAGTAATAGAGAAGATTTGCGTGCAAGAATAACACAAGCTTGTGCAGAAGTTACCCGGCAACAATTACAGAACGTCATAAAAATATTAAAAACGATTCGACAAGTGCATCAAAATAAATGGCGGCCTTGTAGAGGCTACAAAAATTTAAGTTTTAGTGTAATGTTGTACAATGTGTTATTTTTTTATTTAATAGTAGGTATCTGATTATTATTACTTTGAATTGTTCATACTTATGTTTTTAAGTCCAATATGATTAAGTTTGTTTAAATGACAATATTTATTAGAACTATTCACTTAATTTATCTTTCTTTTGTTGATTTTTATGGGCTACTTCAATTTTTAGAAAAATCAAGCAAAAATTACTATGAGCCTATATTAATTTTGTCATTTTCGACATTGAAAATAAATCATAGAAAGCCTTGAAAATTGAAATTTATCTCTAAATTTTTGTCACAAAGTGGAGTTTTTGATGGTGTATCTTTTAAAAAGTCCCGTCAAAATCAGATAATAGACACATTTTTACAGGGTGTTTCCATTCAAAATGGGTCGCACAACTGCCCACATTAATTTTGTCATTGGTCTGTCATTTTTCAATTTTTTCATGGAACTTGGGATTTACCCATATGAGAGGTTACTGAATCCAGTGGTGTAGTTAAAATTTCAATAAAAATCGCTAATCAAATTTGTCCATTTTCGACATTGAAAATAAATCATAGAAAGCCTTGATAATTGAAATTTATTTCTAAATTTTTGTCATAAAGTGGAGTTGTCGATGGTTTATCATTTAAAAAAGCGTTAACATAGGATTATAAATACATTTTTACAGAGAGGTTTCCATTTGAAATGGGTCACACTGTATATATACATATATACAGGGTGACAATTTTAACTAAGCTTCTATGGGTAACTTTGTTATTATAACAGCTACAGAGTCGGTTAAATTAGCAATATTGGGCAGAATTTCAAGACCAATCAAATGACGTTTTGAGTTTTGACCAGTATTGCCAACTTTCGTAGTTATTTATAAAAAACTAAAAATGAAGCGAATTTTCAAACTCAAATATCTTTGAAACCGTTGCAAATAAAGCTAAGATACAAGAAAAGTAATTGATAGATATTTTTACGAACTTTAAGATAAGCCTATTTATAAATTTATTTTGGATTTCATTTTTGAGATATAACACTGAGTTACTTTTTTTTTAAATGGAACGTATAGATTATTTTAGTCCTATTAAATAGCATATTTTTTACTGATTTCAAAATGTAAAGTTTACCTTATTTATAACAAGTAGTTTTCTTGTAATTTAATAAAAACTGTAAAGTTAAAATCGAGTATCAGTTTTAAAAAATAGAGCGCCTTGGAATGAAATAAAACAAAACAAATTTGACACTTGCATTTTTATTTATGTTTATTTTAATTAAATTAAAATTTAAATAGTATTCCTTATTTAAAAAAGGTGATTTTCTAAAAATAAATATGGAGTATTCCTGTGAAGAAAAGAACGATATGTTATTTTGCTATTATATTTCTAATCGTGATGAAAATGCAGCGTCGGAAATGTATTTACAGAGGTACATGGAAAGAAGGCAACCTGCTAAAAGATTATTTCGTAAACTGGAAACTAATTTAAAGCAATACGGGTGTTTCAAAAACCAAAAGACGCAAAAAAATTTAATGAAGAGACCGAATTTAGTGTTCTGGCTTATAATAATGTCAAACCGACTGCATCTGTACGGGAAATTGGATTCTAATGTAATACGTCAAAAGAAGCACGCATAATCTTGAAACAAAATAACTTCTAAGCTTACCGTCTCCACGTTGGAAATACATTGTATCCTGCAGATTTTGAAAGACGATTAAACTACGCTACCTGGTTTATTGAAGCATCGATGAAACAATGACTTTTCTAAATCAATTTTGTTTACGGACGAAGCCAAGTTTACCAACAATGGTTTATTTAATAGAAAAATCACATTTACTGGGCTCAACAAAATCCTCATTTAACTGTAGAGACGAGATCAACATGTTTTCTCAATAAACGAATGGTGCGGTATTTTAGGTACCAAAATCATACGTCCATATTTTTTGAACAACATTTAAATGCTGAAAGCGACTTAATGTTTTTAAGAAATGAATTTGAAAATATGATGGACGAAGTTCCATTAAATTTAATACGCGCTTTTCGTTATTTTCAACAAGATGGAACTCCTGCTCCCAATGCAAATGTTGTTACAAACTTTTTAACAGAAAGATTTAATAACTGGATTGGTACTCGTGGTACTATTCTATGGCCTCCTAGATCTCCAGATTTAACCCCTCTGGATTTCTTTTTGTGGGGAACAGTTAAAGACAGCGTTTATAAAACTAAACCACATAATGTAGAAGACCTAAAAGATATAATAAGAACAACTATTGCAGCAATTAGATATAATACCTTGTTAAAAGTGCAAAATAATATATTAGAAAGATGTATATGTGTTGAAAACCATGGTGGCCATTTTGAAATCTTGTTGTAATTTAGTTGTAATGAATGTAGTATTTCTTTTCTTTATAAATATTTATGATTGGTTGAAATTTTATAAACTTCAACATTAAAAATGTTCGTACTCGTAAGTTTTTCACAACTGACGATTATTGTGTTACAGATTTCTTTTGTTTTATTTCATTCCAAGGCGTTCTATTTTTTAAAACTGATACTTTACAGTTTTTATTAAATTACTAGAAAACTACTTATTATAAATAAGGTAAACTATACATTTTGAAATGATTAAAAATATGCTATTTACTAGGTCACTAAAATAAACTATACGTTCCGTTTAAAAAATAAATTTAAAAATAGGTTTATCTTAAGGTTCGTAAAAATATCTATCAATTGCTTCTCTTGTATTTTAGCTTTATTTGCAACGGTTTCCAAGATATTTGAGTTTGAAAATTCGGCCCATTTTTGGTTTTTCTAAATAAATTCTCTTTCTTACATCAAACCCTCTTGTTTATAAAACTTCCGTTCTTTCGCCTTTAGGTCTTTCCGACCATTGTCTAATAAAAATCATTTCTACTGTACCTAATTCCACTGTTGTTCGCAAAACCGATAGAACCTTGTGGTGTTTTAAGTCAGCTCGATGGAGTGATTTACGGATTTCTTTGCAACCTTTCCATGGCGTGAATATTGTTTTAAGTCGTCCTCTTCTTCGGACATCGCTCTTTCAGTATCTGAAGTCATCCTCATGGGAATGGAGTTATACATTCCGAAAAACAGTACCGTGTAGGTCATTCACGTCCACAACCCTGGTTCAATAAGGCTTGTTCTGATGCAATATCTTTAAAAATAAATGTTACATTAAATGGAAATCTAATAAATCGGTTGACAGTCATGTAGAATACGTTGGTGCTAGAAATATCTGCAAAAGTGTCATCACTAAAACTAAAAAGTTGTTCGAACAACGAAAATGCAATGAACTAGCTACATCTCCTTTAGGCAGTCGTCAATTTTGGTCTTTAGCAAAAGCCATTAGTAAAAACTTTGGAACATCTTCATTTCCCCTGACATCTATTGACGGATCGGTAGTTGCTGATTCTGTAGACAAAGCCAACGGTTTTTGTGGATTTGTTTGCATCAAACTCGTGTCTCAATGATTCTGGAAAAGATGTGCCCTAGTCAACTCTTCTTCATACGTTATGAAACCAATTCATTTTCGGTACAAGCTCTTGGAATCGATCATCAGTAGGCTTGATCTCAATAAAGCGACTGGCCCAGACGGTATCCCAGCTATTGTCTTAAAGAAATGTTCCCCGAACTAGTACCAGTCCTATCTAAGCTCTATACGATCTCTATATCTTCTGGGAATTCCTTCATCATGGAAGTTAGCAAATGTTCAACCTATTCCCAAAAAGGTGATAAGACCGATCCCTCAAATTACAGACCAATTGCCATCACTTCCATTTTGTCTAAAATCATGAAAAAGCCATCAATCAGCAACTGCTCACGTTTCTTGAAACTAACAAACTCCTTAGTGACCACTAATATGGGTTTAGGCAAAGTCGTTCAACAGGCGACCTTCTTTCATATGTGACCCAAGTTTGGAACAATACAGTAGAGCAGTCCGGTGAAACAGTTGTAGTCGCTTTAGATATCTCAAAGGAATTTGACCAAGTTTGGCATAAGTGTTTACTTGCCAAACTCACCTCGTTTGGGTTAAATGATACGCTCATCAACTGGGTTTCTAGTTTCCTTGATAAAAGACGAATACGTGTCGCAGTTGATGGCTTTTTTTCAAAAGAAGTTAGCATTAACGCGGGCCTACCACAAGGATCCGTTATAGCGCCTACACTTTTTCTGCAGTACATAAACGACCTTATTTCTTCAAAAACTAACCCCATCCATTGCTTTGCTGACGATAGCACTCTTCACTGTAGTTCATCTCAGTCTACTCATAGTGATAATCCACCTTCTATGTCAAATCAAGAAATTAAAGCTGGAATGGCAAATTCAATCAACAAAGACATTCAACGTATTCTCGAATGGGGAAGCAATAATCTAGTTAAATTTAATGCTAACAAAACTCAGTGTTGCCTTATGTCCGCCAAAAAAGATCGATCATTTCCTGTTGTAAGTATGAATGGCTCAGTTCTTAAGTTTTCAGACTCTATTACTCTGTTGTGTATGACTGTATCTTCAAATCTCTCATGGGTTGACCATCTTCTGTTAGCTACCAAAACAGCTGCTCGTAAAATAGGCTTTTTGTACAGATCTAAGCAGTACTTTACCTCTCGACAACTCCTTTTGCTGTATAAGGCCCAAATTCGGCCTCATCTGGAATATAATTCTCACCTTTGGGTTAGTGCTCCCCAATACGCTCTCGATATCGTTGATCGTATTCAAAAGAGAGCGATTAGGCTTATAAATGACCCGTCTTTAACTTCTCACATACAGTCCCTTGAGCATAGAAGGATGGTTTCAGTTCTATCTTTGTATTATCGTTATTACAACGGCTATTGTGCTGGTGAATTACATTCTTTGATACCATCTCCGGCTATCTTTGCGAGAAACACTCGGTTCGCTCAATCACATCATCAGTATGCAGTACAAATCTCCACTTGTCGTACCAAACGGGCGCAATCCACATTTTTCTACACGGCTTCTAAACTCTGGAATGATCTCCCTAGTTCCTGTTTTCCTCTCACTTATGATATGAGAAAATTTAAGGTAGCTGTTCATAGGCATCTATTGGCAATTCATTATCCCTCTATCCATCTTCCTAAGTGTTCCTGAGTGCTTTAGCACGACAGGCCTTATTTAGCCTGTTCAGGTCCACCATCATAAAAAAAAAAAATAACTACGAAAGTTGAAAACACTGGTTAAAACTCAAAACGCTATTTGATTGGTCTTGAAATTCTGACCAATATTGCTAATTTAACCGACTCTGTAGCTATTATAATAATAAAGTTACCCACAGAAGCTTTGTTAAAATTGTCACCCTGTATATGTATATATATATATATATATATATATATATATATATATATATATATATATATATATATATATATATATATATATATATATATATATATATATATATATATATATATATATAATGCATTGTTTGGAAATTTATAAATAAATTCTGCTTACTGAAGGAACTGTCGTTTACTTTCTAGTCCTGTTCCTTCCCTGGTTTAAGCTCTACAAGGTTTCTCTCTTAAGAAATAACAATTTACATTTTTTTTAAAGCTTGTGGCGCCTGTTTCATGTCTGTTCTCCCGATCTTTCTGACTACAATTTTTGTTCTTGCTTTCTTACTAACCTAACCTTCTATTTACTCTTTATCCACGTTTGAAAACACCCACGCTATTCAAGTGTTATGCGGTCTCACCACCGTTTGGTTTAGTTACTAGTCGAGCTAACTAACTTCTTCCAATTTTATGTGACGTGGTAGGTTAGAAACGTGGTAGGTTAGAAACGTGACAATTTCTAAAATTTGAAAGATATAAAAATACTTAGACATAGACCTTAAACATATCGATTAACTATGTTCTATGCAATTTTTTGATATGCCGCGTAATTTAGCGGCAAAAGATCCCTAAAGTAGAATTTAAGCGTTAGTTCAAATCTTTTCATTATCTGAATAACGATTAATTAAAAAAAATGTGTAGACGTATTTTTTAAACAAAATTTAATTTTGCATAAATTCTCTTTATAACGTTTTTTGATGTAAAGCAAAACAAATGTAAAAATTAAATAAATATGATTGAAAATGGTAAAGCTGTATTATCCATATTTTTATGTTAACATGTATTTATGTCTATGAATCTCTGTCTGACATGAAGTTTTAAACGTCATTTTGACATAGATTATTGTTTTTGTTTTTACAATGTTGCCTAATTTCGTAATGAACTTATTATAAAAGGGGTTGTATAATATCTTTAGAAGAATGTTGTTAAAATTATTTCATTTCTTTTAATTTCCATTTTGTAAAATGGAAGGTGGTGCGATGTTCCACATCAGATATTTTAGTGTACCTCGGTATTTCTTTCTTTCTTTATTAAATAAAACATGGACGTTATTTGATTATTTCGTCTATCTTGTTAAATTCCCCAGAATTTAGCTTAAATAAACTAAACATTAAATATTTTGAAACAGGACATACTTTTATGTCGACCGACGCATTCCACCTCCAATTGGTGTTATCTTTAAAAAAACCGGGAAAAGGAACTAACACTTTGAAATGTACAACAGACTTTAAGGGTTTTCAGTTTGACTTTTTGTCTACAAAAACAAACAAATCATATCTCCCTAAGGTACCACCTCGTTGCCTATGTATAGGAGTTGCAGTTGTTAGAACAGGAATTGGCATCGATTATGCCTATAAATCGTCGTCCGTTTTGGGAAATTTACCAATTGCAACTCATTCACTTAACGAAATGTAATTATTTAAAATTTTTCAAAATATTTCTGTTTAGTTTTTATGATATCACTGTTTCCATTTAAAAAAAAATGCCATTATACCAATTTTCGAGTCAGAGCAGTTGCGTCATAACTAACTTTGTTTCATTACCACCTTAGAACGCGCCTATTGTGCACAAGAGGGTCCAAATAGAACTGATTTAGGTTGGCAATTCTGTTCGGTGTTGTTAAGCATTTCTTATATTAAACATTTGACATAACATTACTTAAATTTTATTATAAAATAAACATCACCCCTGAAGCTGAGATTTGACAGTTGTCAAACTGTTATTTTTCACAATCTGACAATATCGGCCGTTCTCGGACAGTATTACTATTAGTAACGCAGCTGCTCTGACTCATGAAAATTACTCTATTTATAAATTTGTTTACTTTGGTATCTTTGATTTTATACTAAACTTTGTGAATGTTTAACATTTATAATGAAACTTGGGTTACAGTTTTTATTTAATGTACGATCTGATTTTGTACCAGAATTTTGTGAATTTTTGTAGTGATTTTAATAAACTTTATTATTACGCATTTTTTATTTTATTGAGATGTGACTCCCTAAATTAAATGTCCGGTCTACCACTTACGCTAGGAAACGAAAACTACACTAAGGAAAATGGTCCTATCTGCTATAGAGTTAAAGTTCACGTAATATTTTCAATTTCGTATATGCCTGATAATACATTAAGATATTTTATACTTGCATCTGAAACTTGAACCTAACTAAGTAAAAACAGACGGCGGCATATACAGGGTGGTCCATTAGTGCGAGGAATTCCAATATCTCCTTAAATATGTCACATGTAAAAAAATGTTTCAAATAGAAGTTGTAGCAATTGCAACATTGCACATTTGTAAAATAGATTCAGGTATACAGGGTGCTCTGGTTAGTCGAAGCATTTTAACGGCATTATTTTTTTACATGATCGACTCACCAACGCGATCTACATATGTCACTACTTTCTCGAGAAAATTTTGCCGCGTTTGCACGTTATTGCCAAAAATATGAAAATTTACTGAAAATCCCTTCATCATAAATTAATTACATAACAGTTAACTAATAACATCTTAAGCTAAATGTTTGTATAGTTACAAAGACAAGGAGTGTATAAAATGTATGGGATAAGATAAAATCTGGTGTCATACACAGGGTGTTTACTATGAAGGCGCAAAATCGCCACATTCTGACGGGCCAAAACTAATTTTTTTTAATGGAACACCCTGTATATTATTTCATACTTTCGTGAAGCTACTAATCCCTTCAATTTATGTATACACCACATGGTCTCTACAACTAGTAGTTCCTGAGAAATGATCCGTTTAATGAAAATGTTACGCTTGCACAATTTCATATTTTCAAATGGAATACCCTGTGGGTTGTAGGTATAACATTCCATAGTTTATAACATTTCTAGGTTCACTTGATCTATGTTAGTAACTGTGACCTCTAAAACAATGTAGCAGTGATTACATTTACCCCACAAAAGTACATGTAATGTTACAAATTGTTCCATTAGAAAATGTAAAATTGTGTAAGAGTAAAATTTTTATTAAACTGATAATTTCTCAGAAAATAATAGTTGTACAAGGCATATGGTGTAGACAGAATTTGAAGGGATTTAGTAGCTTTACAAAAACATGGAATAATGTACAGCGTGTTCCATTAAACAAAATTAAGTTTTAGCTCGTTAAAAGTGATGGTTATGTGCCTTCTTAATAAACACCTTATGCATGAAAAACATGTTCATTTGTCTCTTACGTGTTATACACTCTTTATCTTTGTAACTATACAAACATCTTGCTTAAGATGTTATTAGCAAACTGTTATGAAATTCATTTATGATGAAGCCATTTTCAGTAAATTTTCATATCTTTTGGCAATAACTTGGCAACGCGCCAAATTTCTCGACGAAATATAGTGACGTATGGAGATCGCTATGGTGATTTCAATAATGTAAAAACATATTACCGACGCCATTTAAAAAAATATCTTGTTAAAATGCCTCGAATAATTAGAGCACTCTGTATACCTAAAACTATTTTACAATGTGCAATATTGCAATTGCTACAACTTTTATTTGAAATTTTTTTTTGCATATGGTTTATTTCATGAGATATTGGACTTCCTCGCACTAATGGGCCACCCTGAATAAATACATATGTAAATGTGGAAATATCGCAAATAACAAAGAATTGACTTAATTATGCAGTTTTTTTTTTGTAAAATAGATTGTTGTTGTAAGTGTGGATAAGCCTTTTAATAATCAATCGTTACGTAATAAATGATTTTTAAAGTGCATAAACTAATGGAGCTGCAGGCTTAAAAACCATATGGTTCAATAGCCTACTAAATTGTTAAATAACTAATTTGCAAAGATCAAACACCATAAATAAAACCATGTGGGCACTATATTTTATCATTCATTTTTAGATAAACACTAACCTAGTAAATATTTTTTTACAATTCTAGTTTTCACAGAATTATATTATTATGTCGATAAACTAATTTGTATATTAATGATTTATACGGAAGAATCTAAAATTGCGAAAGTAATCAATAGTAAATTACAGCTTATTTTAGGGTCGCGACCGTATCTAACCCGATTAAGCTTATGTCACTCATACATAAGATATTTAACGACCTCTTATCCAAATAACAAGACTATGATGAACCCGGAAGGATTTTTACAATTATTGGCCAACATTTGTGTTGTAAATTTATCGGGTTTCAATTTGATCACGACTATTATGTTTTTCTTGGAACAGTTTTATGTAATTATTATACCGTGTTGCTCTGTTAAATAAATTATTAATATATATAATTACATTAATTAGGTAAGAAAAGGGTAATAAAAAGGTATCAATATTACAGTTATTACATAATGTATCAAAATTACGTTAAATAACACATTTAGCAAATGTCAAATAGTTTATACAACAGTTTACACGTCTTCTTATTATAATATTATAGTGTTCAAGAATTAAAATAACACCAGTTAACAGAAAAAGTGCAAATAAAGTTTAAAGATAGTGATGTCGCTAATCATTGGTTTATCAAAATATTTTATGTATTAAAAGCTTAACAAGAACTTAATTGTGTATTATATTTAAAAGTGTAAATTTACTATTATGTTTTAGCTACTTTCTTATAATCGCTATGCTAGTCCATGTTCTATTCCCGCATCACACGTTATCACGTAATTATCCATGTCAGTGTTATTGTACCGGGTGTCTCGATAAGAATGGCTTTCGGCCATATATCAGAAACTGCTTATAGTACATTAAAAATTATTATTAATTTTATTAAATACATAAATACAAAGTTTACCTCGAGTAGGATTTGAACCTACGACCTGTACTTTGCGAGAGTACCGCGCTAACCAACTGCGCCATCAAGGTTCAAGCCCAAAGCGATGTAAATATTGTCTTTATGTATGTAGAACTGATCTAAATTCTAAGTATAATGAGATTACAGTCAAATTACTTATATTAATGGAATGTGAGTCTGCAATATCGCTAGGATTAACTCATACCAAGCAACTTGACTAACATTAAATTATTATAAGTTTTTGTTATGAACGAATAAGTTCAAAGGTGAATAAGTAATTAAAAATTATTATTAATTTTATTAAATACATAAATAAAAAGTTTACCTCGAGTAGGATTTGAACCTACGACCTGTACTTTGCTAGAGTACCGCGCTAACCAACTGCGTCATCAAGGTTCAAGCCCCAATCGATGTAAACTTGTCTTTATGTATGTAAAACTGATGTAAATTCTAATTTAAACTTTTATTTATGTATTTAATAAAATTAATAATAATTTTTAATTACATATTTACCTTTGAACTTATTCGTTCATAACAAAAACTTATAATAATGCTTATAGTACAGCTTCGGGTAAAAAATTTTATAACAAAAGTGGCCACGAAAAAACATGGAAATTATTTATAGAATTGTAGGGCCACCACTAGAGGGCGTAACTGAAAATTAAAAATTAAAAGCGTGAATATTTTACAAATTTCACCTAATTAACAGGCATTGAAAATACGATCATCATATACTTCTAAAAATTCTGCGTATATTTGATTTCACAAGCTGTAGTCCATCTTTTCTAATAAGAGGTAGGAGAGAGTGGGACTCTTATTATGACAAACGCCTATTACTCCGATTCTGATTGATCGACATTTCCAAACTTAGTCTTGTTGAAAACAGCCCTTTTCCACTAATGTAAGAGTAATAATTTCGACACAACCTAGTAAGTAATATGGACGCTAGAGGGCGGTATTTATTTATTTTTTTTTAATTTAGATTTCTTTGAATATAAATTATTGGGGTTCTACTGAACGAATTTTAACAATTTCTTTAAAATTTACTTTCCTTGTCCTATAAATAATGATATCAATTATAATTTCAATATTACTGTTACTGTTACGAAAACCGCGTTAAGGAAGTTAAAGTAGAAATATATCAAAACAATTAGTGGGCCATGGAAAAAACAAAAAGACATGTGCCAAATTATTAAATTACTAAATTATTAGTTCATCTATGTTTCATTGCGATTTATTCGTATTAAATTCGATATAAAGTTTACTTTACAAGTTTAAATATAAGATGATTCTTACAAAACAAGAAGCATTTGAATTTATAGGCACGTATCTTGAATGCATGAGACATGCAACTGTTGCGGCTAGGGTATATGTAATACAATATCCCCATAGACGTAATCGAGATACTAGAGTCTTTCATCGACTCATACACCGTTTAGGAACGACGGAAAATGTAAATCTTCCTGTTTATAGAAGACGCGGTAGAGGTCTCTCAGAGACAAACACAATAAATGTTTTGACAGATGTGCAATTTAACCCCCAACAGCTATAAACTTGAGAATAAGCAGAACCCGCCGTACACCGTATTTTGACAGAACACAGGTAAATTCAGTAGATGTAAAATGAAAAGTAGGTCGTCACTAATTAACTTGACTATTTTGTTATATTTTATAGTTTATATATATATATATATATATATATATATATATATATATATATATAATATTTGGCAAATGTTTGTTTTTTCCATGGCTCACTATTTGTTTTGATATATCTCCACTTTAAGTTCCTTAACGCCGTTTCCGAGTAACAGTAACAGTTACGTATATTGAAATTATAATTGATATCATTATTTATAGGACAAGGAAAGTAAATTTTAAGGAGTTCAAAATTGTTAAAATTCGTTCAGTAAAACCCGAGTAATATACAGTGTGTCCCCGGATGAGTTTACAAGAGGGCAAAATAACAAAAAATATTTTTATTTCAAAAAACATTATATGGGGTTTTGGTCTACTTCTATAGAAATTAGTTTCTACCGAATTAAAAATGTATTCATGTTTAGGACGCGCCTGTGGTAACTAGATATGTAAAATATTGGTAGGTAAACTGCCGTTTATGTACGAGATATCAAAAATTTTATTAAGAAAAGATGTAATGAATTGAAAATAATGGACACGTGCCAAAGATTTGAGTAAGTTGGTTTCACCCGCAATTTTACGTACATTACGCTAAAACGAAAACGTAATTCCAACGTTACGTGCAAGTAGGAGGCTATGAGTAAAAAATCTCAAATAATGATTTAATGTCAGATAAAATTGAGAAGAGTGAGATTTGTTGTCAAAAATGTTAACGTTGCAACAAAAAATCTATTTAATACAATTTTATGGCACGGAGGACAAAAGTTGCTGCTACATAATAGAACAATTTAACGAAAATTTTTATAAGTTTTTGTTCTGAACGAATAAGTTCAAAGGTAAATATGTAATTAAAAACAAATTTAATGAAAAGTTTCCTGGTGTTACACTTTCCCGTATGGGTGTAAAGAATAATATAATATAATGGCGTGTTTGTCCCATCAGTACTGTATGGAAGTGAGACATGGTTATGTCAAACAAAGCACGAAAGAAAAATAAATCCCGTGGGTATGAGATTCCTGAGAATCACATGTGGTAAAACGAGAAGGGACAAGATAAAGAATAAATGCATAATGACGGAGTGTGGCTATGAAAAGACGATGATGGAGATATAAATGTAGTACATTACGTTGGTTTGGTCACATTGAGAGAATGAACAACGTAAGATTAACGAAGCAAATATTTATGGGTGAGGTTAGAGGAAACGCCGGGTCTGGTAGGCAGCGTAAAACTTGGCTGAATGTAGTAGAATGTATGATAAAGGAAGGAAAGCTAAGGAGTTTAAAAAATAAAAGGGTATGCCAGAGACAATATATGAACCTTGCGGAAGCTAGGGATGTACGCGGAGATAAAGGAGCACGAAGAAAATTGTGAATAAAAATAAATAAAAGGCAAGGATTGTTTTGCCTGCTCCGCAAGGGAATGGCCTGAATTAACAAATACATTAAAGAAACCAAAAATGTCATTGATAATAATCTGAATTTAATTATCACTAAAGGTGATAACAAATAAAGCAGTTATTCTTCCTACCACAATGTACGAAGAAAAAATGGATGCATTACGTAAAGATTCAACCACGTATTGTAATCTTGATCATAATCCAAATAATAGAATTGAAAAAAATATTAATGGTATTATCCAAAAATGCAAAAATGAAAACCAATTGGATGAGCAGACTTGTAAAAAACTAAAAACTAATAATTCTGTACCGCCCAAAATTTATGGGTTACTATGGGTTAACTATCAAAATTTTTAACAAAAATTTTATACAATGTTATTGGCAAATCACCTTTTCCTACCAAGGACTCTTGGTCTTTCCATAAATTCATAAAAACCATTACGTTCCAATGAATTTTAAACTTGTTAGTCTAGATGCTCAGTCGCTTTTCACCAATATTCCTACTGATTTAACGATTAAATGTATTAAGGACAAATGGAATCAGATTTCTAAATTTGCAAAACTATCTGAAGTAAACTTTATTAATGCAGCTGAATTAATTCTCAACTCTGCATTTTTCCAATACAAAAATACATTTTACAAACAAACTTTTGGTACTGCTATGGGCAGTCTTTTGTCTTCAGTAATTGCTAACTTAATTATGGAACACATTGAGAATAATATTTTAGACAACCAATTTTGGAATGATAAAATACATTTCTATAAGGTAGTACTGTGTACTCTTGATGGACCCTAGACATATAAATTTACTTGTTACACGTTTCAATAACTTCCATCCTAGAATACAATTTACTGTTGAAACCGAAAGTAATTAAAAACTTAATTTCTTAGATATAACATTAATTAATAATGGTAACAAAATTATCACCAACTGGTACACAAAAATATTGTGGTCTGAAGGATACCTCGATTTCAATTCTTTAAATTACATTAATTATAAAATAAGTGTTATACATGGTCTAGTTGACAGAGCCTTCATCCTTGCTCATCCACAATTTAGAACAGACAACCTCAACAAAGTCAAGAAAACTCTAATTAAAAATAATTTTCCAATACAATTCATCAACAAACACTTCGACAAACGTATCCGTTGGATTCGCAATAAACACAAATACAAAAAAATTGATAATAATATGCCAAAAAAATATTTTGTCTTACCGTGTATACCAAACATTAATTCTAAAATTAAAAAAATTATACTTTACTTTCAAAAATTTCAATACCATTAATAATTTCCATTCAAACCTCAAAACTAAAGTACCAGATGATGATAAATCAAATTTAATACATATATAAAATTAACTGTAAAAATTGTCCTAAATCTTATGTTGGGCACACATCACGAGTTATTAAAAACCGAATGACACAGCATCTTTACTCCATTAAGAATAAACGTAATGATGCTGTCCTTTGTAATCATTACCTTCAGTTTAGTCATACTTTCGATTTTGATAACAAAAAAATCTTAGCACAAGAAAATAACTTCCATAAAAGAATGTTTATTGAAATGTTTTATATACAGAAATACAATACTGCCAATCACAAAACCGATATTAATAATTTAAGTAATATTTATATTAATTTAATTAAACATAATTAATCATTGTTTAGTGAAATCACACCAAACGATAGTAAGACACGTTTTATGAAAATTTCTTAAAATTAAATTGTTTGCACTTAGTTGGGGTAAATTCAGAATATGGGGTTCACATGAAAATCTTTTAATTTATAATTTTAGGGTCACGATGGTAATTCACAACAGCTAGTGGTGCTGATTTTACCTATTAACGTAGTTAAATTTAAAATTACACTACAAATGTACTATTTTAACTCTTGACATTAATTTTATGTCGTATAATACTGTTTAAGGTAAGTTCTAACTCATAAGGTTTGTTATAATGTAACTATCTTAACTTTTCTAGATTATGTATGTTTATGTTTATAATATGTTCCAATTTTGTATACAAAGAAAACAAAATTTCTGATGAAGGGATTACCAATTGATCAATTAATATTGCCGAAACGTAAAATCACCAAAACTGTTATACCACGTTTACACTCAGCCCAATTGTACAGGGAAGTGAGCAGGGAAATGGGTAGCGTGAGAATGTAAATATGTCCCTTGCGCTGCCGCTGCTCATGCTGTTGCCATTGTCCTGCGCTCCCTCAGTTGGCGGTTTTTCGTGCGGAAGTCAAAGGACTGGCAGCGCAAGCGCGAGTGAGTGTTTACATTCAACCGTTTCTCACGCTTGCTGCCGGTCATCGAGCGCGGGTGTTTTGTGACAGCCTGTTGTGGTTTTATTTACTATTTTGATATTTTGATTTAACACAGTTACTCTGTGGGTATTATAATGTCACAGTCTACGTCTTCACCTGAATGGAGTAATGAGAAAATAATGAAGTTCCTGGAACTTTACGCAAGTGAGCGAGCGATATGGGATCCATCGGATAAAAATCATAAGTTGAAACGTAAAGTACACGATGCGTGGAATCGCATCAGCAATAACTTGTATAATACTCCAATAGAATACTTGAAATCGATGAAGTAATCCCTCATGGCCACGTTTCGACCTCTATTAAAGAAAAAACAAGCTTCTATTCGTTCTGGGGCAGGTGATGACGATATGTTCCAGCCAATACGGTTTGCTTTTGAAATTATGGAGAGCTTTTTGGGATCAATTTATGACGTTGAGGAAACTATAAACACGGAAGACAGGATAAGTTCATTCATATATTTAAAACACTTATTTTTGTTACAATTATTTATTAAGTAATTATTAAATATCTTTAAATTATGGAAATAATGACCAAATTCAGTTCGAATTTCGCTAATATTTGTTGGGGAGCGTCTTGCCACATCTGGTATTGGCCTAATTGCTGAAGTTTCTGGATTGTTTTGTATTTGTCTCCAAGACCCATCCACATGTACTCCGTCAACTATGGAATCAAAAGTTCCTGAGGGACTGTTTCTTAAAAAAATACGTAACAAAATACAGGTCATAGTTACTAGAGGTACATTTTCTATGTCAATTTCGATTGGTTTTTTAAAAATTCGAAAAACTAGTTAAAACACCGAACACATTTTCAACAATGACACGAGAACTTGAAAGTACGTTCCATTGTGCCAATATTATGATTACCTAGGAAAGGTTTCATTATGTGTTTATGTAATGCAAAAGCTCCAACCTCAAGAAATACATAGGGCACATTTGTTTCTATTCCGGGTAATGGGGCATCTGATGGCAAATTAATGGTACATGTGTCAATTTTTTTCCAAAGTAAACAATATTGAAAAATTCCCCTATCACTAATGCGCCCGAGGGCACCGATGTCAGCAAAAATAAAACGGTATTCACTATCAACTAAAGCCATTAGTACGATGCTATGTGTACCCTTAAAGTTATAATATTTTGACCCACTGTGTGCTGGGAAATTAATTACAATGTGCTTCCCATCTATAGCTCCTACGCGTCATGGAAACTTATTCCTAAATCCTTCTTCTATTAATAACCATTCATCTGGTGTTTGTGGTAACTGAAACAAAGAAAACAATAAATATGAAGAATATATAAAACAATAAAATGAAAAATATGTACAATATATTAAATATAACATACAACATTAAAAATTACTAATAATATACGTTTTTTTTCAGACTTTACTTAGTGAAGATTTGTCAGTCCCACCGCCAACGCCAATTCTGCCGCAACAAACTGTCGAAATGCCACTTTCATCACTATCACAGACAGTCTCATCGCGATCAAACACCAAACCAATCAAGACCAGTAAAAAAGCAAGCCTCAATACAGATGAAGCACAAAATAAAATATCTCAAAGTTTGGAAAGTATGTAAATGATGAAGATGAGTGCGACATATATGCGAAACTGTTGGCAAAAAGATTACGAAAATATCCGGAGTCAATGCGACCTAGAGTTATGTACCAAATAGATGGGTTGCCTTTAGAAAATCCTTGCCCTGCTGAACGACCATCAAGTGTCTACTGGTCTCATTCATTGCAATCACAATATTCCGATTACCAAATTTCATCAGGACAGACTGCAATGCATGACACTCCACAATCTCCAGAACCTCAACTTTATGTCATGCAACCACAGATCAGTGTTCCGGAAAGAAATGATACACCTCAAAACCAAAAAATGGATATCATTTCATCAGCATACTGGAGTTCTTCCCAAATGTAAGAGTTCTTATTCATTTATTTGTTGATTACTGTTGTATTTTAGACAATTGGCCCTATGATGTATCAGCTCTGTTTATTTTAACTGTTTTGATATACTTTACATCATAGCAAAAGAAACTTAACAGTGTGTTAAGAATTTAACAGTGTTGTTAAAATAAGCAGAGGTGATACATCATAAGGCCCAATAAATACATAATTTGAAACTCGACTCCTACGTTTATTACTTACCTTAATTTGATCCTTCAGAACAGAGTTGATGGCTTTGCATACTTCAGAAACAATTATCGAAATGGCTGGTGTGGAAACCTTGAATAAGTAGTGGAGACTTCGATAACTATCCCCTGTTGCTAAATATCGTAAAGTTATTGCCAAACGTATTTTTGGTGGTATGGGCATTCGTAATCTAGTTTGGTTTTTCTTTATCATAGGTTCAATTTTATTTAGCAAAAATTGGAAATCACTAGGTGACATTCTGCAAAAGTTATAAAACTCGCCAGAATCCTCACTAGTCAACTTATTGAAAAAATTATCCATACTGCTTCTGAAACAAAAAAGAAATGTTCAGGATTCACACATAAAACCATACTACAACTTATAACAAATAAAAAAATAAAGTTTTGATGTTATATTAGAAAGGTAAATCGCACCACGGTCTAGCTCAGTGAGATACAAATTTATAAAACTTACTGAATATGAGAACTCGTTCATCAGGTGTGAGGAAAGCAGAGATATTTTCATAGATATAATCAGTATTAGCATTTGTTTTAATTGGGCACCACTCAATTTCTAGGTTTAATTAATAAAATACAACAAAAATTGAGAATGGTTGTATCTCAGAACATAATAGGTAATCTGAATAAGCACTAAACATCTGTATTTATATGTACATTTAATAAAGCAAAATGTCTGATGAAATCCGAATAAAATAACTAAAACGATACTTCTTGTACTGCATCACAATCTTAAAATCACTAAATTAAACACTGTAGATAAGCTTACAATCTATGTATACTTAGAATTCAAAATGCAATCTATTCAATAATGAAATGTGTATTGACCCATGTCAACAAATTGCAGTTGTGATAGGTTATGAACTCAAATGTTTTTATTTCCGGAGCAGGACTCAACTGTTCCTTTTTTAACCGTATCAAAATAACACAAACTGATTTGTTATTTACTTAACTGCACTAAAAGGATAAGTACTTACTTGTACAAAACAAATATTTTAATCTCGTCTTAAACGAACTGTAGCTTGAGAACTTTCAATTTCCAATTCCAAGACAAATATACGATAACGTAAAGGTAATTTCCATTTGTAATTAACGTACAAATAAACGAAACATAAACGTATGGGAAGGCACTGTAACTTTCCTATGTCTTCAACATAAAAATTAGATGAACGGTAGCATATAGGAACATTCAATTATTGGCACCAAATGTTGTCCCTACCATAATTGAGAGATATAACGAACGCAGATTCGAACGACGAAAGCTGTTTATAACGACGAACGCAGAATATGTATAACAGCATGTGATTGATGCAAAACAAAGGTACGTCATACCGACGCCACTCAATGATACGTAAATTTACCAAAATAAAAGCTTTTTCTTGAAGATAAACTGTATTCTTATTCCTACCTTTGTTCCATATTCTTATTCTGATTCCCTAGTCTTATTTCTTGTTTCTCTTATAAAAGGGAAGCAAAACTTAAAAAGATAACGTCTTAAAGGCACGACATGATAAACGGAAATGCACAAACATGGCTCAACTCACGTTGCGCATAGAACTGAAATTGGATGTCTAAAATATACACAGGGACGTTCGTAATTATGTAGACTGAAGAGAATATATTGCGATATAAAAATTTAATTATTAAACGAGAAAAGAAATGCTTAAAAATACTAATGTGATGTAAATATACTTATCGATAATAATGCAAATTTCGAAATTTAAATTAAGGTAACGACAGACAAGAATTGGCACGTTACAAAATACATAAAAATAATATACTTTGATATTATAACTTAGAGAACAACATAAATACAAAGTGTATAGGAATTTCTAGTACTTACGTCGTTCTATTACGATGAATTGCTAACATCCACCATCTTCTTTGGCGACATCTTTTTTTATTCGATTTCTTTTCAAAGCAGTTACATAGTTATACTAACTGAGCAAACATGGCGCTGTGGCCGTTATAATTTCTACGTCCGCCATTGCTGTGAGTTGAACAGAAGTTAAAATTAAAATGGCTGAATGTGAACACACACTTGATGTTACCGCAGAAATATATTTGTGCAGGACAGCGCGCAGCGCGAGTAGCAGCGGCAGTGGCTGAGTATAAAAGGGGCATTAAATCAGTAATACATGTTTTAACTATAAACGCTGTAGTTATTTTTAACATTACCTCCGGATTATACGAACTGTGGTAACCATGAAACCATCACAAATCTAAACGTTATACCTATTTATGTTTATCAGAAGCTACAAACAGTACCATTAAATAGAGAACTGACTGGCAATAATGGCTTGTTTTCATGTGTATACCTACATTTGTTTATAATTAGTACATTAAATATCAGAGCCCCCTAAGCATAATTTTATTAATAATTATTACATAATTACTTCTTTTCTAAACGTTTTAGTGTTTTGCTCAGCAAGTGATCAAAATTTTGCTTAAATGCAATAAAAATAGCGACAGAAAATTTTCTTTTGAGTAACACTAAAATTTAGACCTGTCAACAATTACAAAAACATTTTATATTAGTGAAATTGTCTCAAAATACAATGAACGTAAAAAACGAACACTTTTCGCATTATTTTTAGTGCATATAGTTATTGTTTATTCAATTAGTGCAATAAAAATTTTATTGCACGCTACGCATGCGTACTAAGCTGATTTATAAGGTATAACTGTAAATGTAGAAACGTCAGTAAAATATGGATTGAGAAGAAAATTAAACTTAATTTGAACAAATGCTAAATACCTTAGATTATTACGTTTTTGATTTCCTTTTTTGAAGTGATATTGCTTAATTAGGTGAAAGGTAATTAGGCACTGTACACTTAATAAACTATTATAGTTAAATTTCAAGCGTTCAAATTTTTTATTTCATTGCAAGCAAAATTACGATTTGTTATGATTGAGTGTGCGAAGGTTGATTCATGTGCACTTTATCACTATATTTTAGTTTGCTTTTTTTACAGGAAATCAGGCACGGATAATAAACAGGTTTCTTAGCTATTCATTAAAAGTTACTCTGGTTTGTCAGTTAAAATAATTAAAAAACGTGCGGGTATAATAACCGTTTTATAGCTTCAAATGAGAAATATGGTTGAAAACATGAATAACAGAAGCAATAAAGATTGTTTTGATATCCCCCCAGACATCAGTGAACTGGCAAATAAAGCATTTTTAAATTTAATATCCAGCAAAATACGCTAAGAATGATAATCAATTATGATTAATCCTTTAATATTGCATTAACAAAAAATATATTGTATTTACCGACACTTACTGCTACCTAGTAAAACTGTATGAACGTAAAAAAATATTGTACGATGTTCGTGCAAAAAGTGTTCAATACACTGGACGTGTGATCCAATTCGACCTCAATGCCTCCTTGCATGTCGCGAGCAATAAATACTCACTTTTTGCACTTGTTACATAAATAACTATGAAGATTCTGCAATACCACTTCTTTGTTGTTGTTTTTCATTGTAGAAAAATAACTTTAGAAAATGATTGAAAAGTACCGTTCTTTAACGAACACATTATTTTCGTTACAAATTAAAATTGGTTTGTGTTAATTTAGAGCTCCAAAATGCCTTTTTCTCGTGCTCTCTAGTTTATTTGCCCTATACCAACAATAGTGAATTAAATTATTAAAACTATTTCTTTTTTGACAAAGTGAAAAATTCCTTAGCAACCTAAAGACAAAAATTTTCTTTAATATATTAAAATTGTATAATTTGTAAATCGCTGTACTGGAAAATGACAAGGTCATGAGAAACTCTTTGCGGTCTAGTATGCCTTTGCAGACGAACACTGGACATTCAGACACGACCGGAAAGGCTTATTTGTACAGGATGGTTCGTGATGAACCCCCCAAATTTTAGGAAATGTTAATATAATCATTTCAACATAAGACTTTCATATAAACGTAACTCCAATAGTGCTCCGTTTCCGAGATACAGAGTTACAAAAAAGGAGTTGATTTTCCAAATATTTCCAAAACGAAAAATGTGTTTTTTTAATTCTTTGTATAATAAATAGGGATATAAAGTACATTGGTTTTTAGCTTATTCATACGTTCCTATTATGAACAGTGGCATAGACCATGAGGGGTAGTGCAACCTTTTAATCCCTAATTTCTACGCCAATGGAGTAAATTGGATTTCTTTATTAAAATACATAAAAAAGATATACTTTGTCTAAATCGCTAACTTTAACCGTTTCTACGAAATTTACATTTTTAGGTATTTATTACCAATTGCTTAGCCAGGTTATTATTACTCTGTAGTATTTGGGAAACATCAATACGTGAAAATAAGTCTTTCGGGAAGAATGCACGTAACTTCAGGAAACGATAGATCTAATCAATTTAACCTAAAAGTTTCATATAAATGTAAGTCCAATAGTGCTTCGTTTAGAGATACAGGGTGCCAAAGTTAATAACCAGCCTAAGCAGATGGTAATAAATACCTAAAAATGTAAATATCTTAGAAAGTGTTAAACTTATCGATTTAGACAAAGTATACATTTTTTATCTGAAAAATATTAAGGTTTCGTATTTTAATAAAAAAATCCAGTTTACTCCATTGGTGTAGAAATTAGGGATTAAAAGGTTGCACTGCCCCTTGTGATCTATGCCACTGCACTTAATAAAAACGTATTAATAAGCTAAATACCAATATATTTTGTATCCCTATGTATTATATCAACAACAAGAAAAATACCTTTTTTCGTTTTGGAGACATTTCAAAAATCAATTTTTTTTTGTAACTTTGACACCCTGTATCTCGGAAACGAAGCACTATTGGATTTTACATGAAAGTGTTGTGTTAAAATGGTTAGATCTATCATTTCCTGAGGGTTCCTTACAAATCACCCTGTATATACAGACTGGTCCTTTTAAATGGTACCAACATTGTGATTTCTGAAACGAGATATCCACTTCAAAACATGCTTTAAATGTTTTTCAGTTTAACGAGAAAAATCAAAAAGTTCAATTTTCTTTTTTCGCCAGTAATAAGTTAATGTTTGAAAATTTCAAAAAAGGATACAGGAAAATTTTAGTTGATTCAACATTAGTAATCTCAAGAAGAAGCTAGATTCTCTCTGAGGCGTTTCGTGTTTTTGAGTATACAACTTTTTTTTTCAAATACGGACCAGTATTTTTTATTAATTTTTTTTACAGAATTTGTAAAGCCTAATACAACTATGTGGCACAATTGACCATTTTACGACGTTTTGTATAACAAATAACCATCATCAATAAAAGTTATGAGAAAATGTTATTTTAAATTTGTGGAGATAACTGAATTATACACATTGTTTCTAGTGGTCAGCCTACATCTACTTAAACAAGATTTACAACAATTATTTATCATTTCTGGAGAAATACTTTCACAAGCTTGTTTAATTTTTTTCTTTTAAGTGGTCGAGATCTCGCATAGAAGTTGAAAAGATTTTGTCTTTTATGAAACCAAGAGATTGGCGCATTATTTCCAATCGACTTACTTGGGAAAAGATTGTTTAAGATGCTGTTAATACATCATATTTATACGAGTACTCAAAGGCATTTCATCTAGATAATCCTGAAATGTTGTCTCTAAGAAATGTATGTAGTGTTTACTATTTAGAGTATAATCATGAAAATGGAGACCAATAATTTTTCCATATAACACTCCTATCCATACATTAATCCCAAATATTTCTTGGAAGTTTGTTTCTCTATGGAGGTGGTTGTTTACATGTGACCATTGGTAATTTATGTTCCTATTGAGCCATCCATTATTTGTGAACCTAGATTCATCAGACCACACTATTTTTTTAAAGATATTTCCCACTTCTTATAAGCCAACGACAAAATCGTTTTCTTCTTTGGTAATCACGTGCGTATAAATGGTGTACTTTTCTTCCTTTTTAAGGATTATTTTTATTTCTTTTTAAAATTCTCCTTACTGAACCAAAACTCAATCCAAATTCGTTAGAAGCTTCCCGAATTGAACATTCACCATTTATTCTATTTTTGTAATGAATAAATCCTAAAAGAGAACAAAGAATGGTTACGAATTTATTTCAAAATACTCTGTACTTATGCAATAACCCAAAATGTTGGTTTCATTTGCACCTCCTGGTCGAGTAAAATGTTTGCTTCTGAAATATTTCATTTGAAATACTCAATTTTTTTTAAAGTTTCTTTCCAATTTTTTTAATAACCCAGGTATTCTCCGACCTGGCTACATTTCAGCATAACTGTTTCTTGCAACAACAGTATTTCTCTTGCATTTTGTGTATAAAAACAACATATCTATTTTTTCTTCATTTGGAAAAAAACCATCATTCTAAGATAATTAGTTGCTAAGTGTGAACAACTGTTAAATGCTATCAAACAGCGGTCATAGCATAGGCCACTATGTCTTTTAATTTAATAGCAACTAGTTCAATTCATTTAATGAAGTCGATATGCAGGTTTTACAAAAGCAAAATACACTGGAAATTCACCATTCTATTAAAAGAGACAGTGCATTGAATTTTACGCAGAATCAAGGTTATTATTTGAACAATTACAAATAAATTTGAAAATAGTATAATTTAAGGAAGCAGTTAGAAATAACAAATTACAACCAAACGCAGTGAATAGAGAACTGATCCTCCGTAATTAGTAAATAATGCAATATCAGATAATTTTTTTCGATTGAGTTCAATTTATCAGTCAACGTTTTTACCCAATAAGTAATAAACCTTTGTCACAGGGTATCATTAAAAAAGGTACTAGACTAAATTGAGAAAATATCGGACGCGAACAAATCCATAGAGTTCCTGGGAGGGAATAAATCATAATAA
Organism: Vesta saturnalis; assembly: GCA_036346205.1. Classification (NCBI taxonomy): domain Eukaryota; kingdom Metazoa; phylum Arthropoda; class Insecta; order Coleoptera; family Lampyridae; genus Vesta; species Vesta saturnalis. The sequence goes on along the minus strand of JARFJB010002267.1, from coordinate 662,774 downwards.
ATAAATTTATTTCAGTAAATTCATTTCACACATACATGGATATCGTACAATACATAAATCATTATATAGGATTAAATGTGCTGTTAACAATTTATAACAATTATTGTTATAAATCTTATTTAAGTAGATGTAAGCTGTGCATTAAAAACAATGGAGGTCAATTGATATTAGTGTATAATTCAGTTGTTTCTACATATTTAAAATAACATCTTCTACTAATGATGGTTATTTGTTTAACAAAACGTCGTAAAAGGGTTAATTATGCTACATAGTTAATAAAAAAGGTCCGTATTTGAAAAAAAAGTTGATGTTATCCTCAAAGACACGAAACCTCGTAGAAAGAGTCTAGCTTCGTCTTGAGATAGCTAATATTGAATCAACTAATTTTTTTTCTGAATAATTTTTGATAGTTTGAAAATAAAGTTATTACTGGCAAAAATCGAAAATTGAACATTTGGTTTTCCTCGTATAAATCCTAAACTGAAAAACATTAGAGCATGTTTTGATACAAGTGGATTGGTTCACCAGAACTGCATTTTTTCGACATTTAACCTATCTCGTATCTCTTGGGTTTCAGAAATCACAATGTTGGTATATATATATATATATATATATATATATATATATATATATATATATATATATATATATATATATATATATATATATATATATATATATAATACTTTATATATATAATACTTCCTAAGAGAGCTGGAGCTTTTGGAAGACGGCGCCCTAACATCGGTTTAATTCAGATATCTTCAAAATGGTTTCCCTTTAATGATAGCGTTCTGTACATTTATTTAGTGGAATTGCCCAATCGTATGGCCTGAACATGATTTTTTAGTTGTACTCATAAGCGCCGCTTTTGGGCGGGGCATTGGACATTGTTATTCATAAGTTTTTGTTTTCAAAATTTCGCAATTTTAACATAAAATTTAAAAATTTCGATTTTTCATAAAAGAATTCTTGTCTGAAGTCGCTGACGCACCCTTTTCGAAATAAATCGATTTGAACTTTTCATGTGTTAATCATACTTTTATAAAGTTAACTAAGGAATTCATTTACAATTATGAAAGTTGGCTATGGAAAATAAACAAAATAACAATTGCGTGAACGTCAAAATAACTAATTATTATTAATTTTATTAAATACATAAATAAGTTTTAATAGATGTTAATTGTAGTAATATTTAATATGTAAATTTTGTCTTTTATGTATAGAACGATGTCAATTCTAAATATAATGAGATTACAATCAAATTATTATATTAATGGAATGTGACCTGCAATATCGCAAGATTCGCACATACCAAAGCAATTGACAATATTTAATTGACATCCGTTCATACATAAAGACAAAATTTACATCGATTTTAACTTCTTAGCAATTTCAAATATTAATCTTAAAACTTTTATTATGTATTAATAAAATTAATAATTTTAATATATTTAGACTTGATTCGTTCATAACAAAAACTTATAATAAGTCAAAATAACTAGTTGAGGTTAAACTGTCAAATAAGTTTTTATTTTTATTGTTTAGTTAGATTACCGTAAATACAAAAGTTGAATATAGTTAGAATGGTTTCTTTAGTAATGAAGATATGCCGCGTGCGTTCCTCCGAATATTCAGATTAATATCTAATAAATCCGGCAAAGTATTTTGTAGAAAGTTGAGACATTCTTCGCCGTTAAACGATTAGGCAATGCTACAGGTCCAAGCAAATTATCACCAAGAACACCTATCCATACATTAATGCTAAACCTATCGAGATGTTTACTTTCCCTTATGGCATGAGAGTTTTATCAACATAGGAGTAATAGTGTGCATTGCGCATATTAAAATTCCATCTTTTGTAAAAGCGGATTCATCACAAAATAAACTATTACAAAAGAATCTTGGTCTTGATTCTCTTTATTTTGCATCCAATTGGAAAAATCAACACGAACAGGAAAATCACCTGCTTGCAAGGCCTGGACTTTTTTGAAATGAAAATGATACAAGCCTTCCTTATGTAAAATGTTCCACACAGAAGATTTTGACACATTGGGATACATTGCAGCCAACCTTCTTATGCTTATTTCGGAATGTACTCAATTTCCATTAAAATATCATCCTGATATTCTTGCATCACATTAGCATGTCTTCCCGTTTCATTATTTCTAAAAATTACCGATCCCTGAAATTTATCTGCATATCTATGTGCTGCTGCCCGAGCATTGCATTCCATTTCGCCGTATACTAAATGCATATCGTCATATTCTTCGTTACTAAACGAAACCATTCTAACAATATTCAACTTTTTGTATTTACGGTAATGTACTAAACAATAAAAAATCTTTCACTTAAAACTTACTTGGCAGTTTAACCTCAACTAGTATCAGTAGTACTAGTTATTTTGACGTTCACGCAATTATTATATTGTTTATTTTCCATAGCAATTGTAAATGAGTTCATTAGCTAATTTTATAAAAAGTATGATTAACACATGAAAAGTTCAAATCGATTTATTTGGAAAAGCGTGCGTCGTAGCGACTCCAGACATTCTTTTATGAAACAATCGACATTTTTTAAACTGTATGTTAAAATTGCGAAATTTTTAAAAACAAAAAAGATTTTCGTATTGAAAGCGTTAAATTTGGTTGAGAAATAATGTTTTGAGTAAATTTTGATTGATACGGCACAGGTAAAACTACTGGTTTTTTTGCTACTGTGTATGAAGGAACTTGGACTAAAGAAATGGTTGTAGACGTATGAGTGAGTGAGTTTATGATATATTGATATTTTATTAACGTGTCGTAAGGAATATGGATGCATATTTTTGATTGTAGAAATTTTTGTAATATTGTGCAATTGGTACTATTTTATTTATGTTCAAGAATGAAATTGATAAAACTTGAGGGAGTTCGCTAAATTGGGCGGAAATAGGATTCGCCCACATGTGACATTTGCATAAAAGTTAATCTACAGTGTGAATGTAATTGCAATTGGGAATTGCGGAAAGTTTTAGTGAATTTACAAAGTAATTCAAGATGGCTACGTTTATCGTGCATCGTTGACAACTTCGTCCACGTAGGAACCTTCGAGGCGGCAAGGAAACGCGTGACATACACGGTGGGGATAGTGAATTTTGATCTTAGGGCGAATTTATTGTGACGTATTGACAGTATGGCGGGCAAAAGGATATAAGCGAGTATCAAATTTGAGAAGTTAGTTAGAGGTGTTAGATAGTTCAAGTAGAGATTGAGTAAGGGTCGCGCGTTATAACCGTTAGAATGGTTAGTATGGGAGTTTAATTGTGAAAATTATAGTTTTAACAGAGCATGTATCGCGACTACATTAACCCATAAGGGGATAAATCGTAGACATTCATAAATAAATAATTTAGTATATAGTGAGTTGAAGGAAAACATTAGTGATCTTCTTCAAGAAATAAAAGGTGCTTAGGCAGAATAGAAGTTAACACAGCAAATATTTTGTTATTAGTGTACAATTGTGGGGCACGTGACCTAATATTATTATAAAGAAAACCGAAGTTAACCATTTAAGTGACTGAAATAAAAGTTTGCAAAATTTTGTTATGATATTGGTGATCATCATTGACATTGAATGTGTACAATCGTTAGCAATACCAAATTGATTGTATAAAAGTAAACAAGAAGTTTAATGTGTATGTGGAAGGAACCATTTTCATTGTTATAAACGTTGTGAAGGGCAAACATCACAGCATAAGGCCTATAACTACCGCATCGAAAAGGATTAATTAATGTAATGCGTAAGAATTAGACTTAAATTTTATTAAACCAAGACAAGTACGATTATCTTTTAAGTACATTTTTTTTGTTATTGTTGCGTTAATTACGGTTCATTCAAAGAAAAAAGGTGATCAAACTTTAGTTATTTTGTTCTTTCTAGTGTTAGGAATTGGGTAATTTTAGTCTTAACGTATTGATGTGTATGGTGGTTTCTTTAAACCACGCCGTTGTATATAGTTACATGCGAATTTGTCAATTATACCTACTGCTCGATTTATTTTGTCGTTTATTTGTGTCAATTGTGTGATAAGTGAAATTAGTCTTTGCATATTTTGAATTTAAGGATCGATTGGAAATTGCGTAATGAGCCAGATCGATCACAAAATTCCTTTTAGCTTTGAAATAGTTTACCGTCAAGCAAAGCAGAACTACTAACAAAGTACTGATTATATTTATTCAGCATAAATTACAGTTTTGAAGTATTAAAGTTTAAATCTATTAATGAATTTCTAACCGCTCTATGTTTGAATTATTCAACAATCAACGAACATCTTGTTGTGATAACAATTTATTGTTACACCGATTTCGTTTATTTTATTTAGAATTTTCTAAATTGGGAATATTTATTTAATTCAAGGTTTTATAACAGTTGAAATAAATTTACAGGTATACTTAAAAAGTATTCAAGTTAACGTCTTACGATTTGGGAATTTTCATTTATACAGGGTGTGTTCAATAAGTTTACGGCGTGTATTACAAAATTTTGTTAAGCTTTTGGATCAATTTATTTTAAAGTGTGATTGAATTTGAATGGTGAAAGGTTTTACTGAATAGGCTGCAATCCTATCTTCCACAGTCAGATATGATTAATTTACCATCCCGCCTAAGACTATTTATTTTAGCAAAATTTAAGATTGTGGTGGCGCCTAGAGCCAGTTTTTCCCGGACTGAGCTTTGTGAATTGTAGAATAATGGTAAGTGTAAGATGTTTGAAACTACTTTTCAATAATTTTACTCCTATATCGACTACGCCCATTTTCACTGTAGCTGGCTGGCAACCCGCTTATTTCGATAAGCATACACGTAACCTAGTGCGGTTTGGACGTGTAACACTCTAACGGCGTGAAGATCTTGTTTGATAATTAACATTAGACAAAAATTATTCAGTCTTTTGAGTATTTATTTCAGAAAGTAATGGGTTTAAGGATTAACTGTAATTTGGTTGAATTTAAATAAAATAAAATTGTTTCCCATCCTGTACAAAATAATTTAGTTAAGAATGTGATGTGGTTAAATAGAGAATTAAAATCCCTTTCAAATGAGTTGTCACATAACATGGATTTCTATTTAAAAATTAACGATTACGTCACCACACCAACACCGGTGACGTCATCCTTACTCTATGTGAATTATAACATGGTATTTTATAACAAAAATCGACCTGTTTCGGGATTTTCCAGCAAGTTAATCATGTTTAAATAAGAATGAAAAGGATTAAGTTTTTAAACGCCCAGTATAGATTTCCTCCAACCAGTCATATGGCATTTGTTAGATCATTATATTGACTACTCATAGTGATGAATAGTTATTTTATCATTGTACTATAGTACGGGTTATCAATTGATAAAGTTCACCTAACAATTTTGAAAAATTTCAAATATTTCTAAAAGGGTAAGGTTTACATACACAGTATAATAGCAATTTAGGTTTATTTCAAAAGTGGTGAGTTAAATTTTTATTTATTTTCTCAAATTTAAGTAAAGATGGAAGCTTAAATTTTGTAATTCCGTGCACTTGCAAAGGACTAACAACCGTATTTATTATGAATCGTGTTTTATTCTTGCATTTTACATCTTTACTGTTTTATGTCCTAAATACGTAGTTTATTATTTAATAAAGAATAAAAATCATAGCATTGTATTTTTTCCCCGAATCTATTGGTTCTAGGAAAAATCTTTATGATTAAAAATGTCTTTAAATAAAGAGCAATTTTAAGCAACATTTTATTTCACAAAACTCAATCTGGAAAAAAGATTTTATATTAAATAAAGTAAGGGTTGCTAATTACATCCCTTACAATGCAACAGTAATGTTGAAAAATACCGGTGGTTAGTACTTTACGAGTTCACGGAACTTAACAAAATTTCAAGTTTCCATCTTTACTTAAATTTGAGAAAAGAAATAGTAACTAAATTTTACTAACCACATTTTATGGGTGATATCTCGGAAGGGGTGGGCTGAGGAAATTTTGTTATAGGAAAGACCCATCCTAATTTCATATGGGCAATCACCTCCTGAATTTTTTCATAAATTTAGAAACACCCTGTATATATATATATATATATATATATATATATATCAGAGTGTTCAATTTCTACCTATACCAGTGGCGTCCGTGCGTCCACCCAATTTTTCGGGAAAAAATGGTACGCCACTGACTTTAACAACAGTCGTATTACTACGATTGTTTATTGCGATGGAAACACCAATTCATAGCAAACTTTAACTTTTTTGACGTTTTGACAGTTGTAACGTACTAATATGTACTAAATACTAAAAGTGTTTATTAATTTAATTAAACATCTTTAAAACTCCTTTTAACTTTACAAATCAAGGAATTGCGGGTATCCATTTTATTTATGGTTTTGCTAATGGGAATTTAAGAGCAGCATTTAGAGAATACATAAGAAAATATCCAAATAGCAGGCATCCTACTCGTCATGTTTTCGTAAGAATTCACAGGCAGAGTAGGTCCAGTTTCATGGCCTCCAAGGTCTCCGGATATCACATTATTTGATTTTTTCGTGTGGGATTTTTTAAAGGAAAGAGTTTATGCGACTCCAGTGAACACACAATATGAACTTATTGATCGCATAAGAAATGCTTCCAATGAGATGATAACATATTTAGTGAATTTAGGTCGGTCCATTGTTCGTCGATGCGAGTTGTGCGTTCAGAACAACAGTTTTCAATTTCTGTAAATTTGTATGTGTGTATTTTAATTAATGTTATTCAACGTTATGCCTCTTATCGAAATAAAATCAGTTGACTGTTGTTAAAATCAGTGGCGTACCATTTTTTTCCCGAAAAATTGGGTGGACGAACGGACGCCACTGGTATAGGTAGAAATGTTCTGACTACTCCAGAACATGCGTCATAGCGTGTCCCAAATTGCAAGCCCGTATCTCAAACCGTTTATGGAATATTATTAAAAAAATTATAAATTGAAAACTCTGTATCTTGGAAACGAAGCGATTTCGGACGTATGTTTATATGAACTTTTCTTCATATTTTTCGTTGTAGAAGTAGCCCTTAAAGTTTGGCACGAAGAATGTGGGACACCCTATGTACAGGGTGTTCTAAAAGCCCATCAGGAAACTCCGGGAGGAGATTCTACGAGCTAAAATAATAGCAGTTTGTAAGGAATTTTTTTAGGATTGGCATTTGTTTGCAAGTTTCGTCTTGTCAAAAACCAATTTTTATTTTATTTATTAATGAGTCTGGTTTTACAAAGAGATAGCGTTAGATAGTGGAATTACACGAACAAAGTATGACAGATTTTCCTATTTTATAATAATAATAATAATACATTTTATTTGTCCAACAGAAACAAGTACCAATTACAGGACAAACTGAAAAAAAAACTAAATACAAATACAAGAGAAAATACTACACACATAACATAAGGATTATAAGTTACTTTTCTGACTAAACGGTTGCATTTATCGGCTTGAATAAAGAGCACATAATTTTTTCTAATATTGTTTCTCTTTATAATAATGTTCATATTTTTGCGATGTTTGGTAAGAGAAAAAAGTTATCAACAAAACAAATTTTGAGTTTTAGGTAAAGTGCCCTCTAACGGCGCATAATGGAACTTTTTTATTACTGCTCCAATAGAACTTGATCTAATTAGTAAGTATGTCAAATGAGAGACTAATCGACCTTGAACTGCATAAGTTATTTAAAAAGAAAGTTTTAAAAAATCGGTCTTTGACAAGTCGTAACTTGCACACAAATGACAATCCGAAAAAAATTCCTTACAAACTGCTATTATTTTAGCTCGTAGATTCTCCTCCGGAGTTTCCTGATGGCCTTTGGATATATTTGTTATATATATATATATATATATATATATATATATATATATATATATATATATATATATATATATATATATATATATATATATATATATATATATATATATATATATATATATATAGCAGGGTGTATTTTAAAATCACCGACAAACGAAAACTGGAGATTCTATGATTCAAAACAAAACAAAATTATCACAAACGCTTTTCCGAAAATGCTTCCTAACCGAGATACAGGTTGATTAAAAATAATTTTTTAAGATTTTTAAGATTCCTCAAATACTACAAAAGATATTACACTGAGATTTGGTGCACCTAAATGTCTAATTAAGTACAATTAATCAGGTGGGTTTGAGTCAACTGGCTCCATCCAGTGGCGTAGAATATGTTAAGTGAATCACTTTAAGTAAAAAAACGCACGTCCCTGATTTTTTGAAGAAATATTTTTGTTAAATTCAACATTTAATTCTGCAAATAAAATCATACTTAGTATTTTTCGATTCGGCACCCGTTTTTGAAATATTTTGAATTAACATAAACGACTATATTATTCAGTAATAACCAAATTAAATAAATCAGAGATTGCTTTGCATTCGACAGTTATGTATCTTGTTTGCTAAAATAGTTGCATTTACGCGTGTTTTGTAATTCGTTGTTTGTGTCTAATTACTGTGAAAAATAAATTATTCCAAACGAGAACTGGTCGATATGCATTTATGTTATGGTAATACTAATTGTAATGCTCGTGCAGCTGCTCGACTTTATGAATTCTGGACGAAATACTCGTGTACCAGTTGAAATTGAGGAGCAAATTTTAGATAGAGTTTATGAAAATTCATCAATAAGTACGCGTGAGTTAGGTTTAGAATTTGGTGCGTCGCATAGCAAGTCTTGGAAAGTTTTATGAGAACAAAATGTTACATCCCTTTTACCTACAAAAGTGCATTATTGCCTGCTGACCATCCTCGTCGAATGAATTTTTGCGAATGATTTTAAATAAAATGCTGAAGATGTACAATTTGTTAGAAACCTATTGACCACTGATGAGTGTATTTTTCCCGAAATGGAATAATAAACTTGCATAATTCCCACAAATGGTTAGATGAAAATCTGCATCCAACTGTAGTTACAGCTCACCAACATAGATTTAGCGAAAATATTAGGATAGGTATACTAGACAATCACCTAATCGGACCATCCATTTTCCTCAAAGACTTACTGGCGAATTCTATTTAAATTTTTGAGAGAAGATTTGTCAGAATTGTTTGACGACGTACGCTTAGATGTTAGAATGAACATGTATTCATGTTGATGGTGCACCATCACATTCTACACAAAACGTCAGAGAATTTTTAAATGCATGGTTCCCTGGACGCTGGATTGGACGAGGAAGTGAAGTACCGTGGCCGGCACGATCGCCAGATTTAAACCCATTGGATTTTTTGTGTGGGGTATCTGAAAACTCGTGTCTATTCTGTCCAAATTGATAATCGAGAGCAACTTTGGAATCGTATACAGATGGCATGCGATGAGATTAGGGCTATGACACAAATTTTTCAGCGTGTGACTTTGTCATTTGAAAAGAAGAATATAAGCTTGCATTCAAAAGGAAGAAGGACATTTTGAACAATATGTATAAAAATAATTATTATTTTGTTTTGATTCCTTCAATATCTCTTTAATAATGTACCTATTAGTTAACTGCGTTATTTTTTGTAAAATAAAACAAATTTTGATTTTTATTGATATTGTGGTTTATGTTAATGCAAAATATTTCAAAAACGGGGTGCCGAATCGGAAAAATACTAAGTATGATTTTATTTGCAGAATTAAATGTTGAATCTATTAAAAATATTTCTTCAAGAAAACCAGGGCGTGCGTTTTTTTTACTTACACTGATTAGCTTAAAATATTCTACCCCACTGGATGGAGTCAGTTGACTCAAACTCATCTTAATTAATTGTATTTAATTAGACATTTAGGTGTACCAAATCTCAGTGTAATATCTTTTGTAGTTTTTGAGGAAACTTAAAAACCTTTAGAAAAGTATTTTTAATCAACTTGTATCTCGGTTAGGAAGCATTTTCGGAAAAGCGTTTATGATCATGCTTGTCTTATTTTGAATCATAGAATCTCCAGTTTTCGTTTGTCGGTGATTTTAAAGTACACCCTGTATATATGTATATATATATATATATATATATATATATATATATATATATATATATATATTATTATCGAAACGTTTTGGGTATAGGAAATGACAATCACAGGAATCGTATGGTATTAATATGCAGTGTTCCATTGTGTTTTTTGTTTTCTTTTGGATGGTAGCGGTAGAACTAATAAATACCTAAAAGAATAACGTATTCCAATATAAGGTAAAAGGTAAAGTGGTATTGATTTAACTCTATTTTGTATTAGCATATTTAGTAAAATAGTTACTATTGGGGTTTTTTAGCTATAAGTGAATAGACTTTTGGACACTTCTACACTGCTTTTGAATTACTTCAAATTTTAACAAAACGTAAAGGAAGTGTTAATAGGAAAAGGTTGCAGAAAAGTTGTGTGCACAAATTTAAGTTAGTCGACAACTTAACTATCTTTATTCTGCGTTAAGTACCTACACTGCCCTATTCTTAACAAAAACGATTATAACGTAGTTAAGTATTTAACTACATAATGCAGATCGCAATATTGTAATATCAGTGTACATCAATATCCCCAAGAAAATAAAATTAAGGTTAATGTCTTTTTAAGACTTTTTTTGTCGATAATTATGGTGGGGTTACAATCAAACACTATTAATTAAAAATATTTTAAAATAAGTCCAAGGACAAATAATTTCACACGGTATTTAGTCACTGACATCTCTGTAGACAAGGTTAATATAGGAGAAAGTTACTATATTAGATAACATCTCATAAAGCAAGTACAAATGATTGTTAGAATTTATATGAAATCGATTCCATTAAACTCCCATAAAAGTGGTTTTAAAAACTTTTTTTCGGCTTTATAAATGTGTAATAAATCAACCTACCAAATCTGAATTGACGTTGAAATAGATGTTAGCATTTCAATCAGCTACCTTGAAGAAGCTGATTGAAAAAATCATCAGTGTCATGTAATATAAGCGTTGGTTAAGCAATGATGAGTATTGTTACATGTATGTAATTCAGTAGTAGATAAAAAGTAGAGATAAGCAATAGGTTGTACATAATTTCTCTCTTACACCGATTCTTGTAATCTATCAACATTTTTAGGGATTACGCATTTTTTAGGCTGTCTGTCTCAAAAACTTTCTTTGAATAGTATTCAAGTACGTTTGCATAATCTATACGTTAATAAATTCAAAGAGGTTTTAGAATTTTTATTTATGTTGTCCTTTACATGAATAAATGTCGAAGTTGAATTTTCTACACAATTTCACCACATCAGTTTGTTTCAAATTTCAATGTAATTATTAAAGTGAAGAGCTAATTAAATTAATTGAGAAGATATAATCTTTTCACAGTATAATGAGTATACTTATTAATCATTATTTGTGCTATATGCCACTTCCTTATTTGCAAAATTAATTTATTCATGCGATTCAGATCTTTAATTGCTTGCTTAAAAAAAACAGAACAAATAAGGTTTTAGATTTAATCAATTAGTATGATAGTGTTACTTTAAAGCAATTTGTAATAAAGTGAACAAAAGTGTATAATAATAGGAATTCCATAAGATTTGTATGTTGATAAGATGTCATAACTGTGACTATTTTTCTATATGTGCAACGAAACTTCCAAAATTTGAAAATAAGGATGCTCATAGATGCGATACAACTCCCTAGAGCACCAAGCGTAGTTTCTTGAAACTTTCGCACACATTACGAAGGCAAAACTGAGTGAGACTTTCCATTTGCACATCACAAAGGCCATATGTCTACGTCTCCCCACTTGATAACTGACAAAGGCAATTTCTTTATTAAGCGAAGGAAGTGTATTATTTCCTTCTCCGATTAAAGTTAGTGGATACAGTCTTATAGTGATCGAAGACTTTATTGATTTTGGATATACACGAGGTTCAGAGCATACTATTTAGATGTCCTTGTCAAATGTATTTGTTGTAAACCATTGCGCAACTCTCCTTATGAAAACCTAAAATATGAAAATAAAGATGCATCTAGACACGATACGATTCCTCATAGTAGAAAGCGTAGTTTCTTGAAACTATCATACACATTACGAAGGAAAAACTGAGTGAGAAATTCCCATTTCCACATAACAACGATCATATGTCTACATCTCACCACATGGTACTTATTGATTTTAGACATATACTAAGTCCAGAGCATATTATTTAAATGTTCTTGACAAATGTAGTAAAATATTAGACGTAAACCTTGCACAATTCTTATGGAAACTTAAAATTGTAATGTTTACTCGAAAAGTTGGAAGACTTTTAACGATGGCAAAGGTATGGTTAAAAGCTCTAATAATAATTACGTTAAAGTGGTTCAGGATTTCATGCATCCACATGGCCTTCGGACATTTGACGTTGGCTTTTCACCGTTCTTTTGATTTTACTTTTAGATTGTTGTTTTATTTTTGATTACCATAACCATATTATGCCTGGTTCAAACCAGAATGCACACTTATGGTTTTGTACGTGTGTTTTGTTTTTCGCTAGTCTGGTAAAAGATTTTACTTGCTACTGATTTGAAAATGTCAGCTTATTGCCGCTAAAAGTCGATCTTAACAAGCTAGCTACTAGTTAAAAATTTACAGGTTGGAGCCGAAAGTTTTTACAAGTTAGAGACGACCGTGCCTTGTTCACATTGTATTAGCATTAGTTATTTACCTAACTAGTTCGGAAAGTTTATTTTCCCGCATTAGTACTTTATTTTCAGCACTACCGCAGGGAGTGGTGCATTTGGTGCAAATTCGCAAAAATATATTTCCAACAAGTTACGTACAGAGTTTTTTGTAAAGAATAAATTAATAAAATTAAAAACAAATAATTTAACATTGTTTGGTTTTTTTATTCTATGTGGATTGGTAGCATTGTTGTTACGGTTACATGTCAACAAAACGTTGAGTCGCCATTTTCTTTAACATTATTTTTGTTAAATTTGTGAAAAATTGGTCATTCCGAAGACGCCACCTGATGTTAAAGAAGCATGCATTAAGGCAGCATTGAATTTACTTCCTCAAGAAAGTCACGGGAGGTGTATGACCACCTATTAGAAGTTTATTGATAGGTGTAAGAAAAAATTTACGGAAAATAGTTTGTTGGTCTTTTTCCAAGAGCAAAGTCAAAAATCAATGTGGTCTATTTATTCAATGATAAAATTGTGTTTAATGGTCTACGAAAATGTCGATATTTCGAAATTTTATGAATTAATTGCGTCTGTTATATCAGCAGCATTTCAATTCTGCTACCAACCATACAAAGTAATTACCCTAGTTTCTGTTGGAAAGTAAAAAACACCGCAGTGGGGGAAAACATTTTTTCGGTGCATCGGGAGTAACTGGGAAATACGTATTTTAAAGCCATGAGTACAAAAAATAACAAACAGCAAAATAAATAGTAAGCCCCGTTGTCAGAGTAATGATTTCAAAGGTACCGAGATATTGTTGCAAGTTAACTATCAGTTTTACAAAGTAGTAGCATTATTCACATTCGAAAATTGTGTTTTATTTGGATCATAAATGAGTAACAAAATAAATTATATAACAATACACGCAACAGGAAACGGGTTTTACTGGCTCCAAAAGGTAACTAACTTATATACAATTAATATATTTATTAATTATTATAAATGCTTAGGAATAGGTAATAAAAATATCTGGTGTGGAACACCACAATACCTTCCAATCTACAAAATGGAAGGTACCACTGTAGCGTACGGTCTACCGACATGAATATGTTCTACCACTATGTAGCATTACTACATCGTGCGGTCTACACCAGATTTGCAAATAATGTTACAATTTAAATATTTGTGCATTATAAACCCTAAAATAGTTGATAGGAACAAAATGGCATTGACGCCCTGAATTTTCTCCTTCTAATTTGGTTTGTAAAGCTATAATGCCTTGCATAATTATGTGAAAGCGTTCTTTGTTCCAGACATGTTAGGCGATTTTTGATCTTTGCGTTTCGCCCTTGCGGACATAAGAACAACGTCCGCAAGGGCGGAACAGAAAGATCAAGAATCGCTGAACATATTTGGAACGAAGACCACCGCGTCCAGTAGGATAACATACAGATAGTGGTAAAAGTCGAGAACACAACTCGTCGAAAACTCAAAGAAACCACATACTAGCAGAAATCCAATAAGCCAAGCTAGTGTAGAAATGAAACCCATGTGGATTCCAATAATGCGCTAAGAGCTTAAGCGCAATACACCTGCGCAAGAAGTTACGGCGCAACATGGGCAATACACTTCTGCGCAAGTTCTCAAAAATATATTGGATTACTCAGTGGCACAGCGGTAAAGGTGTCAGACTAGTAAGTGAAAAGTACCAAGTTTGAATCTTAGAGTAGTCAGGTACTTGGGAAATAGGCCTATCAACTCCCTAATAGGAAACCACAGTTACAAAACAGTTATAATACAGAACTAGATATGTGTCTTGAATGTAATGTGTTTTCTTTCAAGGCTTCAATTTTTGTTTCATTGTTTGTGATTTTTGTAAGTGGTTCATAATCTCTTGTATTGAATTGTAATGGCGTATGTTTATCCGAATTAATTATTGTATTGTAGTACGTATTTCCGTTCACTCTTCTTGTAAAAATAGCTTCTTTGTTACCCTGTATGCGAATATGACTGGAAACCCATAGCAAGGTGATATGTTTTTCTTCACTCTCTAGATACATGATAGATGAACATCATCATTGTGTTACAAGGTCAGACTCAGAGTTTGTTATTGATTATATAACGGAAATGTACATCCTACACCGCCTGTGTATATGATATTGTTATCACTCATTCCGGAGATGATATTATTAAAATGTGCATCTATAACGTTTGGGTTAGTACTATACTTATCATACTGCAACAGACCAGTGTCGATCTTTATTGGAGAACCACTCCAAGGGTCAATTTCCATTTTAGTGTGAAGTATTATGTTAGATCTGTCAACAAACCCGCATGAATTTCCTGTGTTCATACAAATAGTGGACGAGTGATCGTGGCTCTGCGGTGTATGCTATAATATTGTTTAATAGGAGTTTACAAATAATATAGTTGTTTAATAATCTCTCTTCTGTAGTTCATAGGCACAACATCTGTGTGGAGGCTGGTGCGTGGCGATGTTGGGAAAGCACCTTAATCAAGGCTCAAGGCGCGATTTTGAATTATGTCGAGCTTTGACAACAGATAAGATCTAGTAGGACCGTAGATAAAAAACCATATTCAATTTTCGACAATATAAGGGATTAATATATTTTGTCCAAAGAGGCTGCTTCTGCACCCCATTTTGTAAAGTACAGACACTTGATCATATTTAAGACTCATCACACTTCAACACCAAATCGCTAATGTGCGACTCCCAAATCAGCGTACTGTCCAATCTCATGCCTAGCAGCCTACTGGAATTGTATTTTGATTAATAAACAGGAGGAAGTCATAATGTGGTCTACGTATCCTACAGAAGTGGACACATTTAGTCTTGGTGGTAGAATACTTAATGCCTGCTTCTTTCGCATTTTTTTTAACTTGACTAGTGGCAGGTTTCATTTTTCTTGAGACTTCACCAACATTTTTGCTACTACCAAATGTACACCAACATATAGGCAACATTTCACGTCTGCGCCAATGCCACTGACTAAGCTATTAGTGGCTATGTTGAACAGAGTACAGCTTAGTGTTGTAATATTATTAATATTATTATTACTATTAATATTATTATTATTATGCATCAGCAACATTTAGGTGCTCATGCTGAATTGAGTGTCAAATTTCTTATTACATACTTAATTTCTTGGATGCTTTACATACGTTAAAACATTTTTCTCCTATGACAAAGAAGGTATAGGCGCAAGCAGTACATGATTGGGCATTAGCAGTAGTTTGTAGCTTGCTTGTTAATTTTGGGTGTATTTTTGTACATATTTAATTTTTTGACTTATTGCAAAGTTTTTCTAAAAATAAGCTGCACGTAATAATTCGCTGCAAAAATTAAGGTTCTACACAAACTATTAACATTCTTAAGATACCTACAAAACACCTAGAAAGAGCCATGTTAAATGATGCATCCTGCCGTGGGCATTCCCCTTTTTAACAAATTATTTCTAAACATATTTCGAGGGTAGTACCACCAAAAGACTCCTATTCAAGTACAAGCATATTGCTGACTTCAAAAGAGAGTAAACGTTTTCGAAAGTTTGATGAATACTGAAGGGTCTTATTAAACCGTATTAAATTGGTTAACTGTCCTCAATTTTAAACTTATATAAGCTTGTACCAAATTCATAAATAATTCAGTATACAAATGGAATGAGATACTGATTCATGACACAATGACAAAACAACGATCGCCACTGGTGGTGTTCATAGAGCTTAAGGAAGCAACCGCCATAGTATATTACGATACGAATGCGTTGTCACTGATTTATTACGCAAGATGCCGGTTGTGGTATTCGAGGCTAGCAGCGATAAAAAATAACACGTGCAGACATTATAATACATGGTATTTTTTTAAAAATGATTTTTTACGCAATTTAGACAAATTTTAGCCTTTTTTTTTATACAGGGTGTTCGAAAAATATTTCTTCCAGGCCGATACAAACTATCGCCAAAAAGTCATTTTTTTTATGGGAAGACTTAATTGTTTGTCATATTCCTACTCAGGTAAAAACATTACTCGTACAATGGAGTTATCTATTTTAAAAAACGTAGTTTTATTTTGCAAAATTTTAAAGCGGTTTACTTGTGTTTTGGAAGACAATCGCGGTAGTGATGGTCTATCCTACACGATCTTTCCGATTTGGTATTATACAAAAGTTCAACTCATTTAAATTTCGCTCGTATTTATTTTCTGAAGTACAGCATATAAAAAACTTTGTTTCATTATATAACGTATACTTGTCGTAAACGTAAATATTTGGTACTACAGACAATTACACAGGTAACGTACTTTAGCATCATGTTTTCAATTTGTTATACGACTAGACAGCGTATTAAACGAGAGTTCAACGCAATGATGGATGCACAAGTTCGTAAGAGTGTGTTAACATGCTTATTATTACAGGTCCTAAACGCAAAACAATTAAAATTTAAATATATGAATCTATAAACAAAAATATGAAAAAGGAACCGGCCACATAAAAAACAACATGTACGAGGAGCAAGAGTTGGGAAGCACATTAGTTAGCTAAACCCATAACTGACGAAAAAGAGTTGTTTGATATCATATCATTTACATACTCTCAATTTTATTCTGATTGTATAACCGGTAAGCTAGCATATTTAAATCCTTACGAATTATTTACACAACTATACTTATATAATTTGTATCAGGAATATTCACAAACTTCATCATTCTCTGTAAATTAAATCGTTGTATAAAGCCTTGTGTAGATGTAAAATTAATTTTTATATTAGGGACATACTTATGGGTGTTATGTATGTATAATTATGGTAACTGCAAACATTTACGGGTATCGACGGAATTGCTGGATGACCAGATGTTAACACAACAATATTACGAGTATTTTAAATGCAATTCCGTCGAAACCCGTAAATGTTTGCAGTTACCATATTATCATACTAACATATAATAATTTACATCTACACGCCGACAGTTTATACAACGATTAATTACATGGAATGAGATTTCGAATATTCCTGATAGAAAATTCCAACGACAATTCCTCGCCGACAGTTTAACACGCAACAGTTCATCGCGGACGGTTTCGCGCGGAACAATTCCACGTTTGCAAAATTCCTCGCGTGCGACAATTCCGCGCGAGGTAAATATTTTACAGAAAAAACGGCGATATGATTTAACTTTTTTTTAATTTATTTAATATAGTGGACAATTGCATTTAAATAATAATATGGTAAAGTATATCGATGCATATACGTAATCTAAAACTGTCATAATTATAACTATTATTCCAACTAATATTATTAGTACTATTACAGATAACTATTGATGTCCATGTTTTATGCTTGTAAATTAAAATTATGTGCTATACCCCGCAGGTAATCTAAAAGTGGTCTATTGGCATAGTCTTCGACGATAACTTTGATCCGTTTAGCAGCATTTTTGTATACCTTTTTTTCCTGCCACAAATTGTTCTATTTTCAGTCTATTTAAACTTTCTTCTTTTTTAAGCACTTTCACAAATTTCCGCAGATTAGGATGGGCTGCATTGATCATTGATGAGAAACTATTGTGCCACTCTTCAACTGCATTGTTGGTGTGTGGAATATCTTGTAGAGTAACATCGTAGCAATTCCATATATTTCTGACAAATAGTGGGGGGGCGCTTTCTTCCTCTTCTGTCTGCTCGGCCTATTCACGTGTCTTCATAATAATTTAGCAGTGGCATTAGCAACTCCTTATTCGCTATCAAGCAAAGTTTCAAACGACTCGGTGACATCGCCCTCCAACACGAACGCAAGAGCTGCTAGAAGCCGTAAATTTAAGGCAAAATCGGGATTTTATGTATATTGCATTTGCAGCCCGTTTTTCTGGGTATGTCGCACGGAATTATGGCACGCGAGGAATTGTAGCACGCGCGAAATTGTCCCGCCAGGAATCGTACGCGAGGAATTGTCGCGCGCTAAAATGTCGGCGAGGAATCATCGGGAAGGCGGTCATCCAAGCACTACAATCATCCCAATCAGTAATGAACATGATTATTCACACAATAAATAATAAAAAAGGAACCGCACAAGAACTAAGAACAATTCCTGCTCGCAATTGTAATTGCTGATCATATGATGCAAACCTATAGTATCAAGGAAAAGTGTGTGAAAAATTCTGTTTATTAAACGTTTCACCTAAGCTATTTGCAAATCAATATTATAGATCAAACGTACAGTAGCACAGCAGCCCGTACAAAGTTGATGTTTCCAAATTAGCTCAGTGTGTGGACTGTGGTTCATATTTGTTATCCGCACTCGCAGTTCGACAAAAGAACCATAACCGCGAAAAATGCGCTATCTTCTTGAGGCTTTATCGGGAAAAAGTCATGAACACGATCTGATATTGTATGCATCTGCAGGTCTGCAACCATTCATCGAGGTTTAATCTGAAAATCGCTTTCCAAATGGCTTATGTGAAAACTCTCTAAAACTCAGGAAAGAGCTTTCTTAATAAGTTCGTAATTTGCGATTAATAATCCCAATAATTGACGATTGGTAACACCATTCTACGATAATCTTATTTCTAATTTCAAAGTACGGAAAAGTTTTTATTGCTCAATTAAAAAAAAAATAAGGGCCCTCAATAAAATTAATATTGGAAAAATAATCTAATAATTTATGTGACTCTAACTGACATGTCCATACTCAAAACGGTTGGTTATGCTCGTGGTTACGATAAATGCCAAAAATTTCGTAAAAAGATCATATATTAAATGAAGAGTTGAGTTCCTACCTGTAACGCTCGTGACGTTCTGTGCTATTATAATTAATTTAACCTTTAATATTAAATGCGCTTATATAAATACAATCCCGATAATAAACGAGTGCAATATTTCTGATAATGATTTAAACGTGGAAGAAGAATTAAAGTGCGATGATGGTAACACACATGTACATATGACGCTTCTGGCTTATTAAGAGCAGAAATACAATGTATTAATTCCAAGGACCACCGAATAAAATATGTATGTACAAGTTGTTCAAATAATATGTTACAAATTACTGATTTAATCAAAATGATTGCCGAATTTGTGAAGACATAAACACGTTTAAAAAACAAACTTCCGCTTCAACAAATGATGTAATGCTCAGGGAAAATGTAATTGCCGAGATTGTTGAGCAAATTAACACGGTCATTAGTAAACTGTCTCCCATGTCTTTGGACATCGTACAAACATACCGACTTGGTCGCATAATCTACTCTAGTCCACGTTTCAAAGGTTATTCTCAAGCAAGAAGAGGCATTACTTGTTTTGAAATAGAAACATAAGTTATCACCAGATTCCATAATATCTGTAACTTCGGATGAAACGGTAATGCAACGTGAACAACTTGAACAGCGTTTAAACAGGGGGGAAATTGATTTACTCATAAAATATATACATAATATACCAACCAACTATAATTACTAAAATTGCAAAAAATTTACTCGATTTATTCTGATCCTGGAATTTGCAGTTTTATTTTTAAGAGATATGGGGTTTAAAACATAAAATTACGAGTACATATAAATTTACACTTTTGCGATTACAATTTTATTTGTATTATCGAATCAACTCTGACACCTGATAATGAATTATTTTATCAGGATTTTCATGTATATCGCTGTGATCGTAAATTGGAAATGGGGTGGTGGAGTACTAATTGCAGTAAAAAACAATTACATATGTAAGCAGTTGGAATTGTATCTTATCATTAACTTTACCCCGATCATTGACATTGTGTAAAATGTGCGTTTGAACATGGTTTGATTTCAATACTTGTTTACGTTCCTCTAGGTATCGCCCTTGGTGATTTTGAATTATATTGTTTAGGGGGATTTAATATTCCGTATTTCAATAACGCTGACATAAATGATAGAAAAACTACAATAACAAGTGTAATTTGCTTGTTATTTCATTTAAAACAATACAATAACATTGTTAATAGTCAAAATAGACTGTTGGACTTAGCTATTACTAATTTAGAGTACCCAGTGAACGACACTGACGTACCAATAGTTTCTGAAGACTATTATCATCCAGTCTTACAGACGGTAATTGTAAGATTAAACATTCCGTTCAATTCACTGTTATAACAAAAATTATAAGCGATACAATTTTAAAAAATCTGATGTTCTAGTTTATATCAGCGTATACTTGAAGTAGACTAGACCGGTTTGAACAATTTTGCGAATCCAAATGAGGTTTGTGAACAATTTAGTAGCACTATTTATGCATTATGTGATTCATATTTCTATCAAAAAAACATCCAATAAATGGTTTATATTAGAAATTAAACAAAATATACTCCTTAAATCTCAATATTTAAAACCTTACTTTATCACGTGTGTAAGTGGGAACCGGAGAAAAAGGAAACGGTTCTTTACTCACCTGTAGGTAGTTAAGCAAACCGTCTAGCTCAATGTCGGTTCGAGCGGGGTTGAGCGAGAAGAGATGTTAATGTCGGCGCCAGAAGCCGCTCCTCTTTAGTAGAAACAGGCACCCCTATCTCGACTTTTGGATAATGATGGGGAAAGAGGCGAGTAGGAAAAACAGGAAAGCAACACACCAAGGGAAGGGAAATAAGAGACCACTGTAGTGTAACTAGCAAACTAATATAACCAGCCAAAAGAAACAAAGATAAATAGCTGTGGGTACTACTCCACTCAAAAAGTATATTTAAGAGAACAAAAAAATATTTTTAATTTAAATTATTCAATTAAAATATATCGTGGAACACAGGAATGAAAATTTGACTAATTAATAAAATGTCGGTCCCTACGGTTATTAACCAGAATAAAAAAATCAATGATAACGTTTGCGAGTTGACCAGGTTCGGTTAACTTTGAACCTACCCAATGATTACATTTTAAAAACCAAAATAAAATCTAAAATTTAAACGTTTCCCTTTATACAATGAAAAATCTTTCATTGTGTTGACCTGAAAGAAAAACATACACAGTAACGCCAGCACAGCGTCCAAAAATATGAACTCAAACTTAATAAACTGTACTTGCTGTAGTTGTACAACATCCAAATACAATCGTAGATATAATTGAGAAACTCCTTAAACCTAAATTAAAGTACAAATGGCTTTTCGTCAGAACAGTTCAGTTTGCCTATTTTATTTATTTAACAGCAAAATAAACTACAGGAAAAAAAACTGACACTGGCAACTGAACGTTCCCTCCAAAGGTTAAATATAAACAGTAAAATGTTTGATTTAAAATATAAAAAAAGAACTTTACTGAATTCGTTTCACTATTTCAGGTATCAAATCCAGTATGTATTAAACAAAGTTACAGATATGGCACAATCAAGTAATACCAAAAATTTACAGGTATATAACCTTTGAGCTAGTTGGTAGTGTATATTGAACCAAAAGGATAATTAAAAAAAAATACAGGAGCTATTAGCCATTATGACGTAATTTCTATTGCGCAACTCCACAGAAAAAAAACTAAAATGGTAGCTAATTGTGAATGGTACGGGTGTGGTTTCTAATTTATCAAAAATTTAAAGTTAGTAATGAATATTGTAAATTGAAAAGTTACTAAAAACACTTAAATTTAAAATCGACAAATGTTTTAGCAATCGTTAACAAATACCCATCAGTATAATTTTGGTCAATTACGTTGACTTGCAAAATTTGAACTTCATATAGAGTAAGTATGATAATATACTAATTTTACTAAT
This sequence comes from Vesta saturnalis, assembly GCA_036346205.1. Taxonomy (NCBI): domain Eukaryota; kingdom Metazoa; phylum Arthropoda; class Insecta; order Coleoptera; family Lampyridae; genus Vesta; species Vesta saturnalis. The sequence continues at coordinate 640,372 of JARFJB010002267.1, read as the reverse complement.
TAAGTCGATATTATTATTTTATAGTGAAATTTTATACGTGAAAGAAATCACCGTCGAGTAATCCCAATATAAAGCGACGATAAAGTATGTACTCAAATTCATGTGATATATAACAATAACACTCTGAACTTTGTTCGCAGAGGTTAAAGGATTACCCTAATGTAGTTACAGTGTAGAGCAGCCGAATCCAAAGAGCAGAATGAAGATATCGCTTTAGCGTCTACAAAAGAAGATGTAGCGAATAGAATGTGCAGACGTTTTACAGCAATTGTGGAAGTTAAATTCCAATCGTTAACTTCCAGATATTTAGAGATAGCTAGTAATTACTAAACCACTAGATGCTAACTATTACGTGCTAAAAGGATAAGGTAGGTAAGTATTACATAAAACGAAGGTTACATTAATTACCCCTTTTGTTGTAGACGGCCACATTACAATGGACTGTTTTCCGTAGTCGATCGGAAGGATCAGTAGTTTGGCTAGAGGTAGTACGCATTCAACCGCTAACAAAGAAAGTTATGTTTCACCAATAAGAAAGAAAAATCTATGTTATCTTACCCAAATTTTAGCAACTAGGATATTTCTTTAAGTTAAATCCAAGCAACAAAAATGGTACAGAGAGAGAGAGAGTGTAGAGAGAATACCAAGTATGCTTTGTTGTAGTTATTTCTTCTAAATTATACCCAATATAATTGTTATTAGAAATTTTCCAGAAGAAATGTTAAACTTTTTAATGTGCTAAGATGGCGATCGACAGAAGGAAGAAAAAGCGTGATCAATCCTTTTTCAAACAAAAATTGTTATCGATAAAAATTTCAATAAAGAAAGTTCCAAATTATTGTATTTTTCATGCCGCCATCTGGCGATAATTTCATACACTAACAATTACATGCTATTAAATAAGTAAATACCAAAGTTACATTATGCCATTGGAGTATAACTTCTTCCAAATTCAGCACATTACGTTTTTGCGAATAACTTAAAAATGTATGCATAATGATTATAAGTTCGGTCACAGGAAACTCAATGTTCTGCAGGAATGCTGTATTTCTAATCATCTGGACCTTAATATCCCTAAATGTAAAATAATTTTCTACACTCGCAAACTGACACTAATTCGTTGTAATTATACAGTAAGTTACTTTGTAAACCTGTAATATTGTTAAAGATTTGGGCGTTTACTTTAACATTGAAATGTCTTTCAGTTACCATGTACATATAACTTATTCTCACTTGGACGTGGAATTTCAATCCCTGCGCACATGGACACTGCGCGCTCGCACGTACGCACGTATCGCACGCATGCATGCACATGCACGCGCGCACATACTCACCCACCCACCCAATCACACTTTGTTCATATTCTTCTGAATATTTCATACAGCTTTATTTCTTAATTTAATTAATTAATTAACCTTTTTAAGTTGTTAACAGTAACAACATACGACAATACGTGTACAGTAAATATGTACGATTCACTGCATTTTATGAATTGTTCATTTCCCTTCATGTAGGAAAGGTTCTCCTATTAAGAATAAAATAAAAATTAGTATCAACCTCTGGTGACTACCAAAATGTAAAACTGTAAAAAAAAACGAAAAGCCTGAGCAGGAAATTTGCATTGATGCGAATACAATTTATTAATTTATGTCTTTTTTTGAATAGTTCAATATTCTGTAAGTGTTCATTTTTAGTGATTAAAAGTATCCCATGTTTCTTTTAAGATCCGCATGCCGTTCACTTCTCTAAATGTGTAAAAATAAACGCGTATGTAATCAATCTAATCGTATAATTTTTTTGTAAATATAGAAATTTCGTAATGAATAAATTAGGTAACATTAAAATATTTAGATTAGTCACCTATCTTCAGCTATGACGTATACCGATGCCGTCATTTTAGGTGTATATTAGAACACTTTATAAACAATGTAGGTATAAGCACCTTATTATTTCCGATTTCAAACTACATTAACCTTTTACTATTATTTAGCATTAACACGGATGAGCCTAAATTCCACGATGAGAAATTTTCTGAATGCCTTCTAAACAATTGATTTCTCTACGATTTACACTAAATTTTGCAATAGAAGATGAGTTATATATTGGAATTTATCAATGGCAATATTATAAGGTTATATCGTGTAATATCTATAATTTTTATATGGTTATATTTAATTAGCGTTGTGTGAAGCAAAAATATTATTTACATTTGCTATTTTACTTTCGTTTAATATGCATAATCACATGTTGCAATTTTTTCACTGATGGTTTTAAGGAAATCACCAAAACGAAGACGCTGCTAAATGTCAAGATCACAACAATTTTAAAACACGTTGACAGACTAAATAAATATTTTGAAGGTTTTTTATTTTAAATAAATCACTAAACACTATTAAAAATCGTTTTGTGTTCTCTGTATGAAAATATTAACCATTAAATGTTTATAATTATTGGCAATTCATTGAACTCACAATTGTGTAACTTACAGCAGTACCATACATTTTAAATGTATAAAAATTTATTACTCTATTTGAATTTTAGCTTTGCATGTATGTCGGTAAATCTTAATATAAAGATATTTCTAAATTTATTGGTATTGATTGCAACAATTTCGAAACATTATGATTTCTACATAGGATGAGTTGTAGTGTTTAAATTATATTGCGCAGGAGAATTATCAATCAACGATGCTTTTTGTTTAGTTAATTGATCAATAAAAACACAATATTTATAAAATTACTTTGAAAAACAACATACTTAATGGAAAACCCATCTAAAGGTAATTGAGACAGGTCAGTTTATTTATTAACCATTTTTATACACTAACAAATTAAATGCGTTTTTTAAAGATTAATTAAAACAGTAATTTGTTTTATACTAGGGGCTCGTAGCAGCAATTGCTGCTATTTTATCAACTAACATATATTAATGAAAACGGTTTGTTATTCTAAATTATTTATTTTTAAATGCAACTTAAAGTTTTATGCTATATTCACAACAATATTTCTTTATAAACAATATTTTTTGTGTATAAGTCTTCATCATTTTTCAATTTTCCTTGTTGTCTTCTGGTAACGATCTGTACTTTAACATCTGAATGTGCTTTCGCTCTACTGAAGGCAACATATAGTTGTCCGTGGCTGAATACAGGGTTTCCCAAGTATATTCCAATTTTTTCAAACGTTTGGCCTTGAGCTTTGTTTATCGTCATTGCAAATGTTAATCTAAGAGGAAACTGTGTTCTCATAAATGAAAAAGGCATATTTTTATCCGTAGTGATAAGCTTTATTCTAGGTAAGAAAACTGCTTGACCTTTGTTTTTCCCTGTTAAGATTTCTAAATGTAAAGTTTTTTCATACATGGCTTTTACGATCATACGTACTCCGTTTACCAGTCCAGAAGCCATATTCATATTTCTAATAAGCATCACAATTGCTCCTATTTTGATTTTCAAATTGTGTGGTGGCATTCCAGATGGTGTTATTGAATTTAGATATTCTAATGGTATGTTTAATCTTTCATTCTCGTCGTCAGTTACAATGGAATCAATGCTTCGGTATGATTTCTCTTCTCCTGGAATCATATTGAGAACTTGATTGTTTAGCTTTTCACAGTCATCATTAAGAGGGCAGATGATGCATTTGGTTGCAAGTTCATAAATATTTTCATTGTTGAAATTGTTTCCAAATACATGATTTACAATGGAATCGTCACACGTAAACTCTTGTGGTATATTGATGATATATTCACCTAAATCTGAACTTAAATGGCCATTCCCAAGCTGTAATACCCATTGGGCAATTGTTGTTCATCGTCTCTTGCGCGCATGTTTTTGTAAGATGTAATATCTGAACTGTTGGCCATATTTTACTTCTTTGAATGCAGGATTCAATTATTTTAACTTTGCCAGAGTGAGGGACTACTGGCAGTACTTGCCTGAAGTCACCTCCAAAAACTATTATTTTACCTCCCATTGGTTTGTCAACTAAAGTAATGTCTCTTAGCAAACGATCAATACATTGTACAGCATCAACTGGAACCATTGAAGCTTCATCAATAACAATAATAGACGAATTCCTCAATACATTTGCCCTGTCATCAGTGTGTTTGATGGAAGACACAGATGTTTCTGTTAATGGTACAGGTAGGCCAAAAAGTCGGTGTATTGTTGTGCCACCATCCAAAAGTAGTGATGCAATTCCAGTCCATGCTGCTGCTAATACACTTAATCCCATCCCTTGTACAATATTGATAATGCAAGAATAAACAAAGGTTTTTCCACATCCTCCTGGAGATTCCAAAAAGAAAAGTGTTTGGTCAATTTCATCATTGTTTGCTGTAACCTTTGATACAATATTGTCAACAATAACCTTTTGTTCAGGGTTTACTTGGCTCTTCCTTTATTTGCATATTCATCAATGTTGAACAATAAAATGTTTTGTTGGATAGCTGGTGTAGGTATTGGTAAGTTCAGTTTTGAGCAGTTTAGACCATTTTGTTTTAGTACATTTTCAATTTGTAAAAGTCCTTTGTTTTCTGCATTTTCTATGTTGTCTAATCTAAAGTCTTCAATCATGTCTTGTTTAAATCTTAGCCAGAGATTTAAAGGTGATGAGGGTTCACAGAAGCAACATATGTAGGGAACAGTTCTCTAAGTTGATGAGGCATATTGGTTGTAATCATTTCTTGTAAGCAATTGATCCATTGTTGATCGCCCTCAAGTAGTCCACGCGCAACCACTGCTTCTCTATATGTTTCGTAATAAGTCTCGTTGAATTCACGTAAATCTCTGAATGACTTTGCTCCTTTGACGTGAAGTAGTAATATTCTTATGTAAAATCGTTGTGCATCATTTGGAGCTACAGCGACATACGTCCTATGATTTTGTCACCACCTCTTTGCCTTTTAGTCCATTTGCTGTTTTTGAATGTGTAATGGTTTGGAATTTCTGGGTATAGATATTGATGAGCCTGTACATCATGATCATTCAGGCGAAACCATGCAGTTAATGTAGTGTGTTTGTTGGCTGCGTTTTCAAGAGCTATAGCCTCTTCCCTTGTCTAAAATACACATTCTGAGTTCCCTCTTCATGTATAGCTAATCGGACAATAGAATGTGACATGCATTTCATTTTGATGTAGTCTCCAAACGCATTCATGAGCGCTTACATATCTCATATTTGCATAGCTCATAATTTCATCGTAATTTGTGTCATTGGTTGTTACGTTTTTACAAACGCCATGTTAGCTACATCACACCCTTTGTAAACATATTTGAACAAATATTTAATACTGAGAATGCTTGAACAGATCTCTACATTTATATGAGCGCGTATTTTAAGAGAAGGTATTTGTTATATGGAACAACATCACGATTGTTAACTTGATAAACTCCCTTTGCTCTTGAACCCTATCTTTCCTATGGTATTTGGGATAACCATCATTATTAAAAATTGTTTCCTACAAAACTCCTTCGGGAAGCCTTTGGAACATTTCCTTCAACAATACATGGCGAATTCATGTTTCTATTCCGCATGGACCATGAACCATAGTTCTTAATACTATTTCATTTAATCTTGGGAATTCCTCAGGATTCATGGACCATGAACCATAGTTCTTAATACTATTTCATTTAATCTTGGGAATTCCTCAGGATTCGGTAGTTCTGCACACACTAAATTGTCAATGTGTTCTGATTCGTGAAACTTTGAATCGTCTTGAAGTACTAAAAGCATGTGGCAATGTGGTAAACCTCTTTTCTGAAATTCATTTACATATACGTATGCTATAACCTTTCCAAATACGTTAAGTTTCAATAAGTCATTTTTATTTCATTTAGCTTTAGCTTAAATACTCTGGATACAATATCCGGTCTGTCACAGGCTGATTCAGAGGGACCCAACGAATTCGTTTCTCAGGCCATTTAGGGTTGCACGTGATTGTAAAAAATGTCTGGTTTTCCATATTTCCGTACTATGGCCATAGCGTCTTGATACCGTTGCACCATGTTTCTGGGACTCCTTCAAAGGAAGATGGCAGGATGACGATTTTACCTGCTCTAAGATTATCTTCTTGAATGTGGTTCGTTACAAAATCTTGGAGACCTCTGTACTGTTCTGCCCTAAGCTCAGTTTGGTGTGTTCTTAGGTAATTAAGTCTAGTTGCTTCTACTCTCGTGTACTGATCCACCAAGTATTGTTGAAACAACTTTTTACTGAGATGTAGAAGAGAAACCCCAACTCTAACAGCTATTCTAAAGCATACAAATTGTAACAGCGTCAATTTTTGCCTATTTGGTTGTCTTCTTGCTCCATTATGAGTCATATTTTTATCCCATCCCGGCTCACCATAAGGGAAAACCATAAGATAAAGCATGGGATCACAGTGAGGACTTAGAACTGATAGCAGTTTTGGACCTCCTTCCCGTCCCTGAACAACAACGTGACGATGTTCTGGTGGTTCTCCATCTCTCGAGGTAAACACACCGGCTATTTCATCTGCAGTAGGTCTATTGTATCGACGTTTGTCCATTGCAACTCTGTCAACAAAACGAAGATCTAATTGTTGAGGTGAGTTTTGATTCTGTTCATTTCTGAGCATTTGACCTGCTCGTATGTATGCTTGGCCGTAAGGATTAGTTGATAAAATATCTGTTAGTCGTGTTAAAATTTCTTCGTTCAAATCTTGGTTTTCCAACCTTCCTAACCTGATGTTGTTTGCTGCCGTTGAATCAATTATATATAACTGGCCGTATGAAGGAATCTGTTCATTTTGTGGATATAGGTCTGAAATATATCTGTGAATCTGGGCTTGTACCTTGAAAATATAAGGGCCGTTTCCAGGTATTTCCTTATTACATGCTGAAAGCGATGCAAAGGCCATAGCACTGTTGTATTTCCTTATGTTTTCTATAAAACCTCTATTATGTAGCATCAAATCGTGTATTTCCAAGTTTGTTCTTGGCTGTGGTAGCCATACCAAACCATTGTGGCAACATGAGTTGAAATGATCTCGTACTAACTCACCTGGAAAGTGTAGTGCTTCGCATTGTTGGCAGGTTTGGTCTAGACTTCCAACACTATTAAGAGTCATATTATTTTCATTCATTAAAGGCCGCCTGAAGTTTTGTTTTGATCAACATTTCCTCCTGCATTATTGTAGATTAATCTTAATGCTTCTCGCTGCTGGGCGTCGTTTCTATATACTCTTCCACGACATGGTGGTCTTCCTCTATTTCTATACATTTTCTTAGTTATTATAACCTAAAAATCTGACAGTAAATAAATAAGCATTGTTTACAACAGCTGGTAATAAAATAAAAACACTGTAGTTAGCATTTGAACTTCGAAGTCCAGTGGGGCAGAACCCTAATAATTTACCATGTTAATTGTATTTTTCCCACGTCATTAGATCTCATACGTTAAAATAAGCCATTTTCCAACTTCCTAACTTATTTCTATCCCGAGAAATTTCATGGGGACCGATTCGCTTCCAAAATTAAATACATAGATTTTAGCTGTCAGTTAAAGAAGGTTTTACAAGTTTTCTAAAAGTCATTGCATAGTAGGTTTACTAATTTCATTACAAGTATAGGGAGAGAAATTCATGATTCTTCCAGAAATGTAGTTTAGCATAACATTCTCTCCTGAGGTGTATACCATTTTTTGCGAAAGTGGAAACACAAAAACACGGAAAATTAACAAATTTAGTAATAGTTTCATCAAATCCGTATGTAATAATTAGTGGCCTTTGGGATTCGTACTTTGGCAACCATACCTAGTGTCAGAAAATTGTTTTAAAAAAAACTGAAAAGTGTGGGCCGGTATCATTTACTGTAAACGTAAATAAATAAGTTAGTTCATTGGTTTTTGTGTTTGTGTCTCAGTAAGACCGTTCATTAGAAGTTTTGCGGGGTTGTGACCAAAATAAAAACTAGAAAATCTAGAATGAGGTATAATTGATTGCGTCCTCTTCAACTAAAATATGTCAGACTTCTAGGACTTCCGGTTATACTGGAAGTCGCCATCTACTTTGTTATTTTCCATGGCATTTTTCGATGGGAACCACAATTTTGATTCTTTTTTATTGAAGCTATACCATGTCCATTTATTATGCCTTTGAGATAAAAATTATTTTCCGAAATCTTGACAGCTGGAGTTAAGTTAAAGTTCAGTTAAGTTTGTAGTTTAAAGATGTTATTATCGTAAGCATTTTTTAAAATAAACACCTTTGTCTGAAGATAATGACTAAATTTGTACTCTTCAGCCAGAGCTATACATACAAAACTTCAATTTCTTTCATGGAATACCCTATTACCCTACACATGTAGGTATAGAAGGTTACGCAATCTTTACTATAGCTAAATCGACTTATTAACTCATTTGGCCGAGTTTCGGCAAGATCGGCCATCATCTGTATGTGTGTGTGTAATTCGTGCGTGTGCGTGTGCGTGTGTGTCGTGTGCGTGTGCGTGTGTGTGTGGTGTGCGTGTACGTGTGCGTGTACGTGTTTGGGTGCAGCCCGAGCGCGTGCATATGCGTGTGTGTGTGTGGGTGTGCGTATGTGTTTGCGTTTATGTGTTTGTGTGTATGTGGGTGTGAGTGAATGCGAGTCTGGTGTGAGTGTGAGTGTGAGTGTGGGTGTGAGTGTGAGTGTGAGTGTGAGTGTGGTGTAAGTGTATGTGCGTGCGTGCGTTTGCTGGTGGGAGTGGGTGTGTGTGTGTGGTGTGTGAGTGTGATTGTGAGTGTAGGTGTGGGTGTTGTGAGTGTGAGTGGGGTGTGAGTGTGGTGTGAGTGTGGTGTGAGTGTGAGTGTGAGTGTGAGTCTGAGTGTGAGTGTGAGTGTGAGTGTGGGTGTGAGTGTGAGTGAGGTGTGAGTGTGAGCGTGAAGTGAGTGAGTGTGTGAGTTCAAGTGTGCGTGAGTGTGCGTGTGTGTGTGTGCGTGTGGGTGTGAGTGTGCGTGTGTGTGTGTATGCATGTGCGTGTGTGATGCATGTGCGTGTGCAGTGTGAGTGCGTGTGCTAGTGCAGTGCGTGTGCTAGTGCGTGTGCGTGCGGGCACACGCGCGCGTGTGCGTGAGTGAGTGTGTGTATGTGCTTATATTGTGTGCGCACGTGCTTGAGTGCGTGGGTGTGTGTGAGTGTGAGTGGGACTGTGAGTGTGAGCGTGAGTGTGAGTGTGAATGTGTGGTGTGCGTGTGCGAGTACTTGTGCGTGTACGTGTGTTTGGGTGCAGTGCGAGCGCGTGCATATGCGTGTGTGTGGTGTGCGTATGTGTTTGTGTGTATTTGGGTGTGAGTGTGAGTGTGAGTGAGTGTGAGTGTGGGTGTGAGTGTGAGTGTGAGTGTAAGTGTGTGCGCCTGCGTCCGCGTTTGCGTGCGTGGGAGTGGGTGTGTGTGTGGTTGTGAGTGTGATTGTGAGTGTAGGTGTGGGTAGTTGTGAGTGTGAGTGGGAGTGTGAGTGTAAGTGTGAGTGTGCGTGTGAGTGTGAGTGTGTGCATGTGCGTGCGTGCTAGCGTGCGTGGGTGTGGGTGTGAGTGTGAGTGTGAGTGTGCGAGTGAGGGTGAGTTAGTGTCGAGTGCGTGTGCGTGTGCGTGTGCGAGTGTGTGGTGTGCGTGTGCGTGTGCATGTGGGTGTGCGTGTGCGTGTGCGTGTGCGTGTGCGTATGCGTGTGCGTGTGCAGTGCGTGTGCGGGTGCGGGAACGCGCGCGTGTGCGTGTGGTGAGTGTGTGTGTGCTTGTGTGTATGTGTTTGTGTGTATGTGTGTGTGCACGTAACTGCGTGCGTGGGTGTGGGTGTGTATGTAGTGAGTGTGGGTGTGAGTGTGAGTATGAGTGTGAGTGAGTGTGTGTGCGTGTGTGTGTGTGGTGTGTGTGCATGTGCGTACGTGCTAGCGTGCGTGGGTGTGGGTGTGAGTGTGAGTGTGTGGAATGTGCGAGTGAGGGAGAGTGTGTGGAGTGCGTGTGCGTGTGCGGTGCGTGTGCGTGTGCGTGTGCGTGTGCGTGTGCGTGTGCGTGTGCGTGTGCGTGTGCGTGTGCGTGTGCGTGTGCGTGTGCGTGTGCGTGTGCGCGTGCGTGTGCGTGTGTATGCGTGTGCGTGTGCGTGTTCGAGTGCGTGTGCGTGTGCGGGAACGCGCCTCGTGTGCGTGTGAGTATGTACTTGTGTTATGTGTTTGTGTGTATGTGTGTGGCACGTAATTGCGTGCGTGGGTGTGGGTGTGTGTAATTGTGAGTGTGGGTGTGGGAGTGTGGTGTGAGTGTGAGTGAGTGTGTGTGAGTGTGTGTGTGTGTGTGTGTGCTACGTGCTAGCGTGCGTGGGTGTGGGTGTGAGTGTGAGTGTGTGAATGTGCGAGTGAGGAGAGTGTGAGTGCAGTGCGTGTGCGTGTGCGAGTGCGTGTGCGTGTGCGTGTGCGTGTGCGTGTGCGTGTGCGTGTGCGTGTGCGTGTGCGTGGCGCGTGCGTGTGCGTGTGAGTATGCGTGTGCGTGTGCGTGTTCGAGTGCGTGTCGTGTGCGGGAACGCGCGCTCGTGTGCGTGTGAGTATGTACTTGTGTGTATGTGTTTGTGTGTATGTGTGTGCGTACGTGCTTGCGTGCGTGGGTGTGGGTGTGTATGTGAGTGTGAGTGTGAGTGTGAGTGTGAGTGTGAGTGTTAGTGTGAGTGTGAGTGTGAGTGTTAGTGTGAGAGGGTGTGAGTGTCAGTGTGAGTGTGTGTGAGTTGAGTGTGAGTGTGATTGTGAGTGTGAGTGGGAGGGTTAGTGTGAGTTTGAGTGTGAGTGTGAGTGAGTGTGAGTGTGAGTGTGAGTGTCAGTGTGAGCGTGAATTGAGTTAGAGTGTGAGTGTAAGTGGGAGTGTGAGTATATGTGAGTGTGAGTGAGGCTGCGTGTGCGTACGTGCTTGCGTGTGTGGGTGTGAGTGTGAGTGTGAGGTGTGAGTGAGTGTAAAAAAATTTATTATTTTAGTTTACAAACGTCCTCCTGAGCCAATAGCGATTCTAGTTCTTCTCTTTATTGTATAACTTTTCCAATTTTCGGTTATGTAAAAGAATATTTACATTATAAGTACACCAGCAGAATACAACGATTTCTTTTTGATACTATGGATATTGACTTACAAAAATAAATTATAAAACGACGACATATATTGAGGAAGTTGTTTTACTAGTTACGCTCTGCCCAAACCTCCAAGTGCAGTATTGACTCTTATGGACTAAATGTCTCTTTTACTATCTTTAGTCATGTACAAATAACGCAATCCTTGTCTTTCATGGCCATGTGGTCAAAATGTAATCTAATAACATTTAACTTCTTGGTACTGTCAAATTATTACTCGTTTTTTCTGCGACACTTCTCAAATTAAACTAACTCCATTTATTACCAATCATTCTTTTCTGAAGCCCTAAATCTAATACAAGCATCTTGTAAGATAATGATGAGTATGGTCCAAAAATCTATGATTATAGTTTTTTTTTATTCATACTTTCGTGTGGAGATGAATTCCCAAGCATATCCTGCTTGGTACTTAATTAATTCATTCTCAACAAAAATGCGTTACTGCAGCTGTTAAAGAACTGAAAAAAGCTTTATGTTCTCACAACGTGGTTATGTATGCCACCAATAGCGAAGACCAAACCGAAGCAGTAGTCAGTCCGAAAAAACGTATCAAAAGCAGAAACCAATGATCGTCTTTACGTATATGATCAGGATACACACTCAACTATCAGGTGTAAGGTGCAGGGTTTTTCATTTCAAACATTCCGACAACGATGAACAGTTTCCTTTGCGCTGTTAATGGTGATAATGATCTACCGAATTTGTAAACGCAGTACACTGTTCAATGTTCTGAAAGATATTGGTTTTGAGTTTCAAAAGATGGGATAAAATAGTACTCTTATTAAACGCTATTGAGGCACAAATACCTACTTACGATGCATGGAAAAGTTAAGAGAACAATGTATTGGCAATATTCACATTCGATCATACAAACTGTTCTATTATTGTGTTTTACATGGATAGGGTCAATACACAAATATCTCAGAATTGAAATGATACAGGTTCTTATTACAAAAATGTTAATTAAATTTCCTGTCAATCTGCGAAGCTGTATTCCTACATGTCCAAAGTTACATCAATTGCGCGCCAGTCCCCTCTAGCCCGATATGCAAAGCACTCTCCCGCCACACGTCCCCGTCCCCATAAAAACCAAAAGTACAGCCTTTTGGAAAACAGAGTCCTTTACGAGAAGTCTTTCAGATTCAACACGGAATCTTTTCCGATTCAACCTAGAATGTTTTACGATTCAATTAAGAATCCTTTCCAATTCAATGGAGAATCCTTCTCGATTCAGACCTGACCGTTGACCTTCTTTACTTAAAAATACCAGAGCCCATAATTCAATTACGTCATGAGTATTCGTTTACCCGTATCCAGGTATCAAAATCGTGCAGACGATACATACACACAAACTATACGCCGCTTTCAACAAGAACCTAACTAGAAACAATCCCGCGAGTTTTCGAGCTGTGACTTTTTGTCCTTCTCTTTCAAATGTTAGTAAACTTACGTCGAGCAAACCTTTTTTTTCCGAGTTATAGGTGTAAAACCGCACGATTCAAGCATTTTCATTTTCCGAGTTGTAGATGTGAACACGACTCAAATCTCCTGGGAAAAGCCTAAAACTCTCCCTCAAAAATTTCCTGATTATTCCAAAAAATGCAGGCATTCACACAAAACACCGAAAAACATACATTTTTAGACTCACCCTGTATATACATAAAATATGTTTCATTCTTGTTTCTTTATTTATATGATTCAATTTTAATTTTCAGTTGTACCAAAATGATCATTTATACCTGTTTTAATATAAAATTGTTTCCCGTAAACCACAACACGGAGATTAAAAGAAATGAAATAATTTTAATAATAATTTTTTTTTACTACTAACCTGAGAATTCGTCATTATTTAGCCCATTTCTTTAATGAGGTTTTCCGCTTAAATATTTCTAGGCTATGGCCATATGATATCAATTGGGTCATTAGCATATTGTTATCTTTTGTTGAATGATTAGACACTTGTGTTCTCAATTTGGATGTGTAATGATTGATTTTTTCGTCAAATTTTTAAATCTAGATAATTCTTTTTTATTGTTGTGGGCACCCTTGATATATTAAAATTCTAATAAAACATCAAATTTCTATGCTAAAATACAACCTAAACTGTACGCCCTAAGAACAAGAGTTCAAATGAATAATTTATCACATACTTAAATTCAGTTAGTCACATCCCACTTTGAATAAAGTAATAATTCATAATCCAGAACCTTAGCATAATCAAATACGGTATGTACCGAAACAAAGGACACTGAAATCAGGAAGCTTGTGAAATATAATCGCGTCAAGTGACAGAAGTGACAACGGTTGTCTTGGTGTCCCTACAATTGATTATTCGAATAAGCTGTCAAAAATATGGTGCTTACAACGCAAGAAAATACTTTATTTTTTAATATAATTTTCGCTTATACCAGAATGCACGGTCAAATGGACCTAGTTTGCTAACGGTTGCCCATCAATTTTGGGAAGTTTCACAAGCCACCGCCAACTAATAAGGACTTGTTAAAAGTCATTGTAAATTTTGACACACTAGAAGGCTTTACTGGTCGTCCAGTAACTAATTCGAACCTAGAAAGACTATTTCAATAGGTGTTGGAATCCCCAAAAAGAAGTCTCCGTAGTGAGTTTGAGTGAAACGTTTAACCGAAGAATGTTAAGAAACTTGGTGGTTTTCCCTATAATATACAGATTGGACAGCGTTTGAATTATACAAACAAGCAAGCAAGAGTTGTGTACTGTGCTTCAGTCTTAGTAATGGTTCATGATCAACCTTTATTTGTTTCAAATATGTGGTTTTTGGACAAATGCCACATCCATGTGAATGATCTATCAATCGACTGACAAATCGTTTGTTTTTGTTTTCAACGATCAGACATTATCATAGAGAAACCCCTTCATAGTTGACCGTGTAACGATTTGGTGCACAGTTTCAGGCTTATTGGGTCCTTACTTTATGGAAGACGAATGTAGAAAATCCGTTTCCCTAAATCACGTGCGATATAGAGAACAAATTTTGACACCATTTTCCATTGACCACAGACGATTCTGCCGTACCAGATTTGGATACCGCGTAATTTCCCGTAACACAGACTTTCTTTGCACTTCTTATTCACCTAATCTAGCAAATCGTAATGCTTACGTGTGGGGCATGCTGAAACAAGCCGTTTTTATGGAAAACCACCGTACAATTTTTTTTACCTTTTTCAGAAGACTCCAGATAGTTCAGCAGCCTATTTTTACAAACATGCTTGGCTATCTTGTTAAAAGTTATGAGTACTGCCTGGAGCGCAATGGTGAGCACATTGAATACATTTTTTATCGCACAAAAACTTAAAATACACATTACTTAATTTTTTGTTATTTAATTTTTCATGTGTAAAAAAGGTCCTTTGTATACAGTACATATATTTTGGTTTTCCTTATGCATTCCTTAGCGATTCATTCACTCCGAGTGTGAGATAGTTCAACTAATAAAACTAATTAAACTCAATTTGTAGGTCGCTTTGGGTAAAAATCTATCTACCTTAGCTTAAATTTCAATTATATCTATTTTCTTAAAACTAACTAATATTTATTTAAGGCAAATCTTAAATATATGTTCCCTTTCTTACCTTAAAGTACTATTATTGATTATATGAATACTAAAAATATTTTGAAAACCAAAAATATATTTAATTTTTCTTAACTTAAATTACTAGATAAGTGCTAACGTTAATCAAATTCAACGTCACAGAATTTGTAGTCATGATCTCGCCTACTGTAAGAATCTTGGTCAAAATTGTTATTCATATCATTCCAACCTATGTTGCGTGGGCAAGCCTACCAATTTTGACAACAAAGCTTTATTAATAGCCTTGGTCTAGTGCCCGTTAATACGTGTTTAAGTCAAGTTACCTAATGAAAGGCCTGTTATGTCTGTAGCTAGCTGAAGATTTCTGTCACTCCACTTCGCATTGAATTTACTCCTACGATTCTTTATATACAATATTTGCGCTTTTCGTCGTTTCTAATCTAGCGAGGCCCCATGTTGGGCGCCAAATTGTACCGACTGCGTGCTACATATAAAGCAAGTTGGTTCTAAACAAATTGGTGTGACGGAAATGCTCGACTAAATATATATACTACAAGGCTACGTGTGGCTCTGTATTGCTATGACTTATCCATAAATGTGTATTAACGAACGTCATTATAAATCGATTTATTAAGTTATACCGTATGCAGAGTCCTGGACTAAAATATATCTAGTCGTACACCACATTACCCTCTGCTTCCGAAACAACTTTTCCTATCTATGGTGGTTACATTACGATTATTAGATAAAGTTTGTAAACTTCGTAAATTATTAATTTTGCTGCAAGTAATCACACATATGTAATCGTGTATATAATTACCATTAGCTGCGAACCTTCTGAATTAGTTTATAAGATTTCGCCTAAATAGGTACGTTGGGTTTACTTGCGTATCTTAAAACATATTAATACGTTTTCTTTAACATTTACCACTTTTATAAATTGTATTTAGAATTCTTAATTTTGTTAATTATTTTAACATTACCATTTCATTCCTTTATACGTCTTACCAAAATTATCAGGCTCTCTTCTGATGAGCTTAGTTAGGAATTAGCAATCAGCGGTGTGACTGATTAAATCCGATTAAATTAGAACCATCAACGTCCCATCAAAGCACAAAATCGGTACAAGTTCTCAAATGAAACTTGAAACTTTCTGGTAAACCTTCAGATACGTCACTCAGTGCATTCCTCGGACGAGTAAACGAGTTTAAGGTTTTACGTCATATTTATGATAGGGAATTAGTTGATTTGGTCAACGATATACTCTGTGACAGCTTTAATGTGGAACCGCGCCAATAAAAATGATGCCACACACTGGGAATCTCTCTGTTATACTCCGCCAATGATTCTAACCACGTAATTACAACGATACGTTATTCAAACAGATTAAGGAGCGAACACAACACCCGGAAAAATCTATGGGCATGAATGTGGTGTACATAGATAGCATTTTCAAACACTTGCCATTAAAGTACTAGAACTGGCTCACTTAAAAGTTCTGGTTGATAACATGTCTCCATTTTATCAAATAGGTATCGCCCTTTACATCAACGCATACAGTCTATTATTCAACTTCTAGACTTAGTTAAAGATTTACAAACACACCGTATCTCAGTATACGAGTACAATCCACTTCGTCCCAAATTAGAATACGTTAACAGTCAGACAATACTTGTGTGCTCCTTCACAGAACCTTCAATAAACCCAGTCTTTCTTATTGACAACCAATGACAAAATAAATGTTTCTGTTACAACAATTTCAGCCAACATTGTACCCAATTGTCGAAATCTTCTTATACGTCACTGCTTCAAATGCCGAAGGCCTAACTGCAACACGAGGATATGTCTATCATGTAGCCGAGCCCAAAAGACTACATTATAAGAAATTTGACGGTCACAAAACTGTCTGCTTAGAATCCTACTTCTTCCGCCACATACTTTTCTAAAACAAAACTAATTCTAGACTTTATCCTATCTCACTATGGTAACGTTAATAGGCCTTATCTCTAAATATCAATATTGCAGATAAATCTTCTCGGTATATTAGATTCAGGTGCCGTCCGAACCATTGAAGACAATTCAGACTGGTTAAAACTCCAACCTTAAAACCTGCCTGTCATCAATACTTCGATCAACGAGGTTACCATTCCTAATGGAGATTCCTGCAAAGCCCTCGGTATGGTAACCGTACTTGTTAAATTAAAAGATAGAACTAAATTAATCGATGCCCTGGTTACACCATCCTGATTACATGCTGATATTGTAGCAGATTTCTGGAAAATAGTGGAAATCATTCCAAACCTGGTCAGAAGATGAATCTTAGCACCTTACGATTTATTATCTTTCCAACAGCAGCTAGAGGAAAATCAGCTATTTGATAACAAAGATATTATCCAGTTAGTCCTGAAGTGCAAACGCATAACGATCATCGATATTGAACTGGACAATTTGCTAAGGGGTAAATGACCGAACCGTCTCAATCCCCTGGGCGTCAATCATAATTCTTATCAAAAGAAGGATATTTTTCAAAGATTTAATGTGGATTGCAAGAAAGTAAACAAAGCCACCATTAACGACGCTTACCCACTCCCACAAGTTACAGCCACCTTAGGCAAACTTCGAAACGGCAAATATCTTACCAGCAACGACAATAAAACAGCCTTCTATCAAATTCCTCAAGAAGTCGAAACCATTAACGACTTTACTATACCTAGTAAGTGCGTATTCCAATTTACCAGATTCTCTTTCGGCTTCTCTAATTCTCCAACCACATAACCACTCTTTATCAATAAGGTTATTACTTACGAACCTCGAGTCTTTCGTCTTCGTTTACATGCACGATATTATCATAATCTTTTAAGAGTTTCACAAACATTTATCATTAATCAAGGACGTCATAAAACCGCCTAAAATTAGCAAATTTAATAATCTACAGAGAAAAGTGTGTCTTGTGCAGACACGAACTCAAACACTTAGCTTACGTTGTAATTGTCAACGGTCGTGGACCAACATGAAGTAAGCACTATATTGAACATACCTCCTATTAATGCAAAACAGGTGGGACGATTGGTAACCTGACAAAGAAGGAAATAAGATTCTGTGGGTTAAATCAAGCCCAGAATTCCTTTTTCCTAAACTTGTGTCAGCTCAATCTTGAGTTGCAGTGATTTCAACATACCGTTCACCATTCAGTGTGATGTGTCTAACGTCGCCGTTAGCGCTGTATTATCCCAAATGCACCAGGAAAATATCGTTTTATTTGTTAGCCGATCACTAGCTAGAAACGAACGAATTTTTCCCATTACACAAAAAGAATGCCGTGGACTATTTTGTGAATCGGAACTGTTTATCACGATCTTTTCACGCAGTTCACACTATCCACGGAGTTTTCCAAAACCAGTCACAGATTACCGACAAATGTTTCATTAACCTACGAAATTATACAACACTAAAACCTTGGAAAATTCTGAAAGTCACTGTGTGTATTTCCACAGAACCAGTATTTCTATAACTTGACTTATTGATCTCAGGTTTTGGTTAGCTTATAAGTGAATGTAATTTAGCATTTGTGTAGAGGACAATTTTATCAATCATTTACTTGTCAAATAATCATTTTTAAATTTGACGTGGTTGACCAGTTAGGTAACTTTTCGAGTCTGCCCGGGTAATTGTTGGATTATACTATATTTAAGTGTTTTTGTGACGATATATTGTGCATCTTTTAACCATTAAAACTCCTGATTTTTTTTACAATAGAATACTGTGCTTTTATCACGTTCACTATCGTTGTCTTCACTTGCTGCCCAACTCTTGAAAGGTAATCTTCTGCACTACTTGCACTTTCTTCGATCAATTCCAATTCGCGTTGTGTTGCCTGTTACTCTTTTCCACTTAGAATATAGTCCGGATCCACATCCGAGTCTCCAATCTCTTTATTTTCATATGACTCATCGTCGTTCTCCAAATACCATTTCATAACACTTTGCTAAAATGTTTGCTGCCGAACTGAACCGTTTGTTTTTGGTGAAGTATTGATACACGTCAACTGCCCGTAGAAGGAACATTAATGATAACAAATTCAAAAAATAACAGTATACAAATTCATTAATTGGCACAAATACTAGGTAATACCGTGTGATTCTCAAAAGCGACCCTTTTTACAACTTTTTCGTTATTGAGGCTAGAGAAACGAAATTGATATAAGAGATAAGTCTGCATTTTTACATTTCTGGCCGTCATAACGTACTTCCGGTGTGCCTGATATCAGCATAGTGAGAGCTCCAAAGTTAGGGTTATTTCCTGCCGAACCGGAAGTGCGTCAAGCCGATCGAAAATGTCGTAAAATGAGAATTTAATAAAAAAGCTATACGGGAGCCATCACCTGGTATATATTTTATAATCTGCCCCAAATTAAAAAATACAATTTTCGTTCATAACAAAACTGATAATAAATTATTTTGTAATTTATATATATTGCGAAACATACGGTTTTACATATCTTTGTTATCAACGTCGAAAAACGAAACACCAGGTCTGTGAGACCGGAATACTTTCAATAGCCGATGTATACTCTAACATACTAAGCGCAATAGTAACTTTTATTGCACGCGTTGCGAAGATTAGGAGTTGACGGAATCATATACGGGAGGCGAGAGCCGCACATCAAACATGATTGCCAAAGCTAGGCCTTTTATTCACAACAGCAAATCGCAACGGTCAAACGCCGGCGCCGACCGCTGTACCAAATTTGCACGCGGTGAGCCGCTGAGACCGGTCGCTGCTGTCTTATCTCATAGGGAGCAACCACTTTTGGCAATAAGTCAGTGAACACACTCTCGGTCGGGTAGGTTGGTGTACTCCTGCGAGAGAGGGAGCGGGATGCCGCGTGGAGTAAAGGGTCTCATGTAACTCAATGCATATGATAACCGCTCGCCGCCCACGGTTTGTAAGTGCAAGCGGGCGACTTTATTTCTGAGACCGCTCCTTTGTGAATAAACGGCCTCATTTAAGTCAATGCACTTTCAAAATCACAGCGGTCGACCGCTGCGGCCCGTCGCTGTGAATAAAAGGAGCCTTAATGTGACTCTAAAGGTCTCAGAAACCAGTGTTTCGGTTTAAGGGTTAAAATAAATTTTCAGTATTCAACTAAAGAAAATAGAATTGGAGCACAGTTGTACTGCGTTTATTTTAATATAAATTTAGTTTGTTTCTAATCAGTCTTATTTTAACAAACATTATTTACACTTACTAGAGATGATTAGGTATCATCAGCAGTCATTTTTGAGGACAATGAAAATAGAGGGGAAAAATTCAATAGAAATTTTGAAAGCAAAATGTTTGAGAAATTTGTAAAATTAGGGATTATTATCAGTACTAGAGCGTATTTAATAGTTTTGGGGCAAAATGGATTGTAACGTATGATCATATCAGATGACCCCTAAGGTCCATTGACCTTTAACTTTTAGTATTCTTTTTATGGGATTATTCAAAACATAGAAGAACCAAGAGCGGCCACCATTAGACCATTCTTCCTTTATATCAGAAGCACTACCGCTCTTGATATCAAAGGCAACTTGCTAGAATGGCAGTGTTTTTAGAAAAATCTATATTTATTTCTATTTTGTAAAGATAAGCAAAGTGTTAATATATCAATTAAATAGTCTGAAAGTAGTGCATTCAACGAGTCTCAGATATACAGGGCATCTCATAAAAGAAAACACAAGCTTCGTTCATATATTAAAAAGTTATAATGCGTATACAAAAAATAATTGCTTTATTGAAATCTACCAATACGAATTTTTACCGCTCCGATAAGTAAGAGGAGTGTGCCAAAAAGTTTCCCTTTTAACAGAAAAACGAAACACAGTGTGACAAATATGAACACGGAATTGTCAGGTCCACGTGCAATAATACAAAACCGCAATGTGCAGCTTGTTACATTCGTTACCTACGCTTCACGATTTAGTCAATTTTTCGACCTGTTAAAATCTCTGGGTTATTACTGTTTTGCTAGTATTTTCTTGAATATACTATTTTTCTCAAAGTAACTGCATTTCTATGATTTCGTCTCTCTGTAGTTTCTTGAAAATATTACTTTTTTCAAGTAAATAAATTTCAGTATTAAATTGCTAAAATTATTGATGGTCACTCATACGTTGCATTCAACCTTATGTTTTGGAGGCACTGGTTCACAGCGGATTGATATCCGTGTGATAAGTGACTTGCACGTTCTCCTCCTGTTTTGGTTGTTGGCGATGCAGACATTCTGTATTTTTCTAAAGAAAAATGAAGTTTCTGGGCTTATTTAGTCCATCGAGTTATATCGGTTTTAAAATTATTTTTCTAAATATGTACAGATGTACCGTTTAGTACATACGATTCTGTCGGATTAATCGGAAATACATGCCACAGCCATCAACATATCTGGAGTTCGATAATTAACTAAAAAGGGATCAATAAATTTCTTAACTAAAGGGGTTATGCATAACCTCACCAGGTTTTCTATAAGGACACATTAGTTTTGTATCATAATAAGGTAAGGTATAACTAATTAGATTAACTGTTGTTATATACTATGTTGCTTTTCGAAACAGACACCAGCTGTTCACGAACTTGTATTTTGGTTAAATTCATTTCTTAAAGATTGTATAATCATTCTCAGATTAACTACCTCATTGAAGGTAAGATCTATTTTCATGCTTTCGTTTTGGGTTAATATATTTAATTTTAGAGGTACATTGTACATACTGGGATATACCTTGTCTAACACGTTGTACCCACTGGGACATACGTTGTCTTATACATTGTACATACTTGGATATACGTTGTCTTATACGTTGTCTTATACGTGGTACATACTCTGTGTATAAGTTGGGTATACCTACATTTTGCCTATTAAGGGCGTTTTACTTCATACGTATTAGCAAGATATGTGTTGCAGATTGCGCAACACCTGGTCATGAATAACTGGTAAACATTTGGTCGTTGCATTGTATCTTCAGGACAGGCTACCTGGATATTGAAAGCTAAGTTAACGATTACACCTGCTTTTATATTACTTAAGCTTGATCTTTAATTGTTGAATTGTGTAAGATTGACATATGTTGATTGAATTGATGAACAGTTAATTGTGTAATTCACTAACTATTCACTTGTACATTAATTTGTTTATTGTGTGTTGGGGTCAATGGCTACAATGCCGATTTATATTTCATGTATTTAAAGTGTAGAAAGAGTAAAACTGTACTAATGAATGCATTCGGCTGGTTGGTAAGGCGGTTGGTAAGTGTTATTACTCTTTAGTTGTAAATTGCTATTTTTCATAGCAATGTGCTATTGACTGCTTTGAATAAAAGATTGTATATATACTATAATATTTTTAATGTGCCTCTACAATTAGGAATCCATAAATTACATCTACTTTGGCTGTTTAAATGTTAATATCTCTGCTTTATCATGACCTAGCTTTGAAGATCCCTGTGTTATTACCTTTTCATTTGGTTTTTTTTTTAGTTACGTTTATTTATTATATAAATTGGAGACTATAATTCTGGATGGCTTGCTATAGTGTATTTAAGGGCATGAATATTTAGTGTTTACCTTTGGGTTGACGTTTTGTGTGTAACACAATTTAAATATTTATTTGAAGAATTATCCCATACCTTCGAGATACAGGGATATTCTATCTGGTAACCATTTCTTTTATTGCCCAGATCTTTCTTATATTCGTTGCTTAGCTAGGAAAGTGACTAATTCTCTCCGTTTATCTAGGGCTGGCTGTTAATCAATCTAACTGGCGCCCTCCCTCCTCTTTTAAGCTTTTAGGTACCACCTGTGTCACTGTAGAACCCGTCCCACTTCTCTACATTTACTGAGCTTTCCGGCAGCCCTAAGGCTATCTTCTATGTTACGGTAAGTTAGTGGCAAAGCACAAATTTGCACGTAACAAGCTACACGCATGATGGAGATTCCCCGGAAAATAATCGAAAATAGACTTCAAAAACTTGTTCCATTCATTACGTTTATTAATTCGATTGTACCTTTAGTTTGCTTACTTTCTGAAGAAAATGTTTTTTTTTGCATAAACTTTCAGCATACGAATGCACTTTTGGCTATACTGATTTCTCATATGAACCGGATTTTCAGGAAACGTTCAAGGAGCTTGCATATTTTAAAAAATTCAGGAGATATATCTGCAGCAAAACTTGTTTGACTTTTAACTTTGATATGAATAGAAGTTGATTTACTGAATATGTTGTTACGAATTCGAAATACTTTTGGAATATTTTAAAATTCCTTTAGATTTAATTGTTGTCTCCTTATTTTGCAGAGACGCCCTTAAACTTGATTATTTTAGTGATACGCTAACTTTTGTGTAAATTTTTGTTAGCAGACAAAAAATTATTACTCCACGATCCAGACACTGGTGCTTACTCGGCATAGTATAAATTATTGAAACGGGCATCTAGACATTACAACCAATAACTAATTTTATTTCCTGAAACAGGTAAAATTTGAAAGTGTAAAATAAAGAAACAAGTTTAGAATTAATTTTTTAATTAATTTGTCCCCAAAAAAATGCATTTTGCTTAATAAGTACAACCGCAAGTTTTAAACTTCAATAAACAAGTGGGTAGTTTACCACCATGATCTACGCAAAAATATATACTATATTAAGTATTAAGAACAGTAAGGACAGTTTACCGATCGACGACAATGTTTGGCGACTGAGCGAACGAAGTCATATGAGAAATGCTTATGCTATTTTTGTGCGATCAACAATACACTTGATGGCAAGATGTAGGCAAAACACATTTTGTTTTATCTCAAAATTGCTTAAAAGATGACCACAAGCCGGGGCACAAGCGTATGTATTGTTTCCTTAGTAACCTGAATGTTAATGTGACAGTTGTAAAATAATTGTGTCAGAAATTCTGCTAATCAGTAAACTATTATTATTATTATTATTACCATTTCCAATTGTAACAATTGTACATTTAATTTTAATATTAATAAAACTCTGGCAGGTGTTTCAGTAAACTATGTATTTCACTTACTGTTCGCTGAACGGTAAGTAAATTACTTACCGTTTAGTTAGACTCATTAAACAGAAAATGCCACCTACTGTTGTCAAAACAGTGACAGTAAGTTGACAAAAATGAACGATCGCACAAAAAAATATATAAGTGTACGTACAGACATTTTTATGTGGTCCTTCAGATAACTTTAAAAAAATATTAAAGTCCATTATGTAATTTTACTTACCACTTTACTTACCATCATATCAATAATAGCACAATATTTCCTGTTGGTGTGATTTGAAAGAGAAATTAATTTGGGTAGTTAACGGTGATTTAAAATCAATTAAAACTTATCTATCGTAAGTCAAAAAGAATTATGTAATATTACTAATTCATGAGTTAAAAAGGCTAATTTCAATATTTAATATTATTGATTAATTATTAATTATCATAGTAATTAACCGAAGCAAATTTAGAAAACTTATTTATTTCAATGTACTATTGCAGGAACAAATTACATTATTTAAAAATAGCAGATTTACATAAAATTTAATTTATTATTTACTTTTTTCGTCGTTACTGTAATTATATAATTTTGTAGAATATTCTTTCAAAATATATATCAATTATATGGACAAATATTTAAATAAATACGTATTATAATATTTAGCGTTTATGCGTATGTAATTATTGGCACAAATCCGTTTACACCTGCTGTGTATCTTACAGTTACTTTTCTTTGAAGAGGATCTGTGTAATGATAACCACCTACAACTTCCATTGCTTCCTGTTCTGTACCTACATTTGTTAATGTTCCTTGCTCATCGCGGTTAATACCATTACTGGTGTCGAAACCAAATTTGTATGAAAGGATATCAGCATCATTGTCAAATCTTAAAATATGGGCGCCTCCTTCAGGGTTATGTGCTGATTGGCCAATTGCTAGTCCAATTATAGGCAAGAAAATCAATATCTGCAAAATATTCTCTATTAGGTTTTACTGGTGTTACACAAATGTCAAATTTTCTAATTAGGTCAACTGCAATTTACATCAAAATTACCAAACTATAAATTAACTCACCACTTTCATCTTGGTATTTTTTATGAGGCGTTAAATACAAGAATACCTCATTATTTGCAAAAGCTCATCTTTATATATGATTAAGGAAAAATAGAGGGAGAAAAAAAAATCCAGTCTTAAACTAATATCCTCATTGCATATTTAGATGTATTCATATTTTACGAAGTGCATTGCATTTTTTATTAGAAACTAGCCTTTTAACTTATTTAAATAATGATGATTTCATAATCAATATTTCGATTGTTATTAATGCATAAATTAAACATTTCAATCGCAAAATCTACATTATAATATCACTCCTAAATGAGTTGAAAAGAGGAAATATTGTGAAAGTTTTTTTATCAACAACGTAAATATCAATTTATGAAAACGCAACTAATGACATTACCGTCTTAAATAGCGGAATCGTTCAAAGCTATATTTGAAAGTAAAAATTTATTCATCGCGACATATTAAATAATATATAAATGTAAATTTTAATGTTTTATGTATTACAGCTGTATTGGGCGTTTTACTTCCTCATATGTTTAAGCAGCACAAATACGTTCACCCAAATGGAATAAGACTGGATGTTTAAAAAAAAAACTAAAATTTAAAAATACATTTGATACGTTTTTTTTCATTAAATCAGACAACCATCACATTCGTGTATGTTATAATTCTCTTATACGGTAATTCAATTATCATTAAATAGTCTTTAACAGCTAAACGTACTCATCTTACTGCGTTAATCCAGTGTGCAAACAGGCAATGGTTCAGTAATTCCGTTTTTATATTTTGATCTACCCATTTTTGAAGATTTAGAAGGGTCAATTAAGTTGTTTTCCACCACTAGAAATTTGGTCATGGTACTACTAGTTATACGCTTTAATGCGCCATCACAATTACGTTTTGTGCCAGTGTAATTATTATGTTGTTCCAAATATTATTTTGTTGGGTAGTTGAGGGATGCTAAGTTAATCAAGCACTTTTACCAATAATTAATTTTTCAAAAGTTGTTATTACAACATTCAAGTCATGGGCTCAACTGGTTGCAGTTTAATGGTTGCCTCCTTACCTGAATATTTAAGCTTGTAGTGTAGAATTACTGGATAGAAGGTAACTGAATTTTCATTTTATATAAGTTCTTTGCGAGAATCGTACTACACCAGCCTGTCTTATGTTTTCCGATTTTGTATCACCAGTAAACAGTATTATTATGTTATGTGAATTATCAACAACAGTAAGTTATAAAATACTGTATTTTCGTTTTCTTTTTTATTTTTAGCCATAACCCAGAATTAATTTTATTTTTATGGATAGAATTTGTTAAAACTAAGAAGAGAGAAGAATTATTTAGTTGAAATTTAGTGTTATATTGAAGAAAATGTTTACTGTGATCTATATGATACCGTTATGTTTTTATCGTTCATTTGGGGTTATTTTGACGCATCGTATATATGCAGTATTTTTATAACGTATTTTGAATAGAGATGTAGTGTTTGCAAAAAAAATTTTTGGTATGCAGAATGTACGTTGGTATAAATGATACGCCACTGTAGAAAGATTTTTATGCAGAAAGCATTAAATTTGGTTGAAAAATAATGTTTTGGGACAATTTTTACTGGGATGGCACTGGTAAAATACTGCCACTGGTATTTTGCTGCTATGTACAAAAGGAATTAGGATTAAAGACGTATGAGTGGGTGAGTTTAGGATATTGAAATTGTGTTAACGTACAGAAAAGGATATGTATACATATTTATGTTTGTACAAATTTTGTAATATGGTGCGATAATGGAAAATTGAGTGCGTGTTCAAGAATACAGTTGTTGAATGTGTTGAGTTGGTTAAATTGTGCGGAAATAGAGATCGCCCACATGAGAGGTTTTCGTATATAATACCACTACTGCGTCTAAAATTATCAATAATCCGGGAAAAAGCGGTATTGCCTCGAAAGTGCATGAGTTGGTTTTCTCTGTTGGTTAAAAGTTAAAAGAGCCCGACTCCTTTTAACCAACAGAGAAACCAACGAATGCGGTTTCCTGAAGGAAATAACGCTTTTCCAGCATGATTAATTTGATGCACACGTAGTATTCGGTAGAATATTTACAGAATAGAATATATATATATATATATATATATATATATATATATATATATATATATACATACAGTGTGGTGATAAATAATTTATAATTGCGTTATTTAATGTTTCCAAGCAAAACGCTCGGACAGGTCAATTTTTTTTGCACAATGACGTCATCATTGGTTTTTTTCAATAACACCAATTTTTGTTGCTACTTTTTATTAGATGGTCCAACTACTTAAATTATGGAGTAAAAAAATTAGTACCTTAGATAACTATTTATTTCGGAAAATAACACATTTACCGTAAGAAATAAAAATGTAACTTTAATGGAAGAAAAACATAATTAAACCTTAAAAACAAACGAAATTCATCGCACATGTTCAAATTACGCTCAGTTAACCATTTGGCAATAATAGATGCGAGTGTAAACAAAATCAAAACGTTTATTTTAATAGGCCAAATAATTTAGACGAGCTACAGCAAATAATTTTCGCTGAAGTGGAGCGTATTACTCCTGAAGTCCTTGAGCGAAGTATTTACCCTCGTATAGGTCAGTGACAAATGGTCAACGGAGCGCAATTTGAACATTTGCGATAAATTTCGTTTGTTTTTGAGGTTTAATTATGATGTTCTTCCATTAAAGTTACATTTTTATTTATTACGGTAAATGTGTTATTTTCTCAAAAAAATAGTTATCTAAGATACCAATTTTTTTACACCATAATTTAAGTAGTTGGACTATCTAATAAAAAGCAGCAAAAAAAAACTGAGGTTGTCAGTGAAAAAACCAATGACGTGCAAAAATACATGGTCATAAGGTGGCTAATTAAAACGTAAAATTGACCTTTTGACATTAAATAACGCATTTATAAATTTTGTTCCTTACTTTATCACCACACTGTATATATATATATATATATATATATATATATATATATATATATATATATATATATATATATATACATATATAAGCAAACGAACAAAGCTCTAGTTAATTATGTAAAAAGGTTACAAAATTTAATACATG
>JARFJB010002267.1:520000-607500 GCA_036346205.1 Vesta saturnalis | reverse complement strand
TGGATTATTGAGTTTCTTTTATGTGCTATATGTCATTTGTAAAGGTACAGTATACCGATGCTAAATGGCGTTAACCTTTTCTATTGCTAAATTTTATGTAATTATCATAATTTAATTTCAGTGTATGTCAATTAAGATAGGGACAGGGGTAGTTTTATATGGGTTAGAGTGTAAACTAAAGTTGATTCCAATAGTGAAGAGACTTCTATATTTTAATTTAGTACAATATTCGAGGTGGAATTTAATAAAGTTAAAGTGCCGAATAGTAAGACCTATATTGTGGTATTTTGGGAATTACGTTTCAAAATCGATCCAGGGAACCGTTGGTGTCGAGCAAAAGATAGGTTCAAGTATTTTTCCCTGTTTTATGCTAGTACACTCCATTTCGTTTGTGTATACTTACCCGAATTAAGACAGGGTGGCGTGTAAATCATTATCTCTATTAGACTTACTGTATTATCATAATTACAAAATTTTAATAAAACAGCGTTAACGAAATAGGCGTATAGTTCTGCTCATCGTGCTAGTTAATATCGTCAAGTGTAAAAGAACGAATTTACGATATGTCAATATTAATCGGTCCAATCTTAAAACTATGATGCAAATAATAAATAAAGCTAACAGGTTAAAAACACGTATGACGTTCTATATTATAAGTGTTTTGTAACTGTGCCTCATATTAGTTGAGCCTATCCTCACAGTTTCTGCTTTTATAGCGAGACGTTTCGAAACGGACTCCTTTTAGGCCTTATCCATGAATTCATATATTTGATGTTTGAAATTAAGTATTGTAATAGTTATTAACGTCATAAGACCGATATCTGGCAAATAACGGACGTGGTTAAAGCCGAGGTTTATAATCACCAAATCCGTTATTTTCGTATAAGTCGTTCGTCGTTCAAGACTTTTCGTAATCCCATTACCTCTAAATTAAATTACAGTTTGACTTCGTCAAGATGCGCGCTTTTAAGTTATATAATTTCGCATAGGCACAATATAATAATTATCTTGATGGTATGCTTATGTTCATAATGTTAGTGATTGTCATGGAAAAGCTTTTAAACATGAACAATTCATTAAAAACGTTTTGAACAGCTTTACTTTTTTAAATATGGACGAAATAGAAGGAAATTTCAATATTCTTCCAGACAGAAGATGCTATAGCTGCAAGTGTTCATTTGTCACCAGAAAAAACCAGGCAGCGATATAATAAAGAGGCTTTACTAAAGTAGGATTACATGAATACATTAGGTACCTAAGGCACAATACAGATAGACCTAACTTAATCGTACTTTAATTACAACGCGAGGTTCAGATAGGATAGAATAGGATTCAGCGATAGTGAATAAGCACTTGAGGCGTTATAAATCCAATCAGAGGGTTTAAAAGAACGGTATAATTGCGTTTAATTAGCGTAAATATGGTATTTGCAATTATTCACTTGTTTTAAGAAAATAGAAGTGTAAATGGAGAATAGTAAAGGTGCAAGACCAGTGCCTTGCGGGACACCACGGTTTATTGACAGGGGGTTTAAGTTAGATTATTAACATAACAATTTGATGCCTCCTTGTTAGATTATTTTTATTAAGTTAACTCGATCACGCCCCAGTTCTATAAACTGTAGTATTTGCAATAATGTGCTCGATCGTATCAAAGGCTTTACTGCATTCTAAACTTACCAGGACAGTAATCTTACCTCTATCAACAAATGCAAATAATCGTTTAAATATGATTTTTCAAATATTTTAGATAAAATTGGACGTAAGCTAATAGGTCTTAAGCCATTAAAAGCATTAGTTTTATTTTTAGGGATTGGTTTAATAAGCGCGGTTTTCCAACTTTAAGCAAAAACGCTTTCAAGGATACATGTGTTTATAATGTGAGCAATAAAAGGGACAACACAATTTTAGCATAAAATATTGCATCCATCCCATCCACCTGTCTTATTGAGTCAATAATTTCCATAACATAGTTCGTATCTACTAAAGAAAAGTTGAAATCTCTGGATCGGTTTGAATTGGTTTGATACGATTTAAAAATTAGAATTAGTGTTATGTAGCGAGTGTAAATTGTTAACAAAGTATAGATTAATTTGATTCACATCCTGCACCTGAGATGGACTTTCCGATTTACATTTGCAGTCCATGTCCACAGAGTGAAGTACTCTTGGCAACGTTTCACTATCACTATTTCTAAGTTTACTATCGAAGTAAGCTTTTTTTTTGCTTTTTAAGGTGAGATTCGTTAAATTTCGCATAGATTTACAATAAGTCCAGTGCTTTTCCAGTTTCGATTTGCTATATTTGACTCTCAATTTCACCAAGAGACGTAGTTTATCATTTATCCATGGTCCGTTACTTTTTTGTCGCTTGTTTGACTATGGGAGCGTGCTTTTCGAATAAATTTAAAACATAATGATTAAAAAGCTGAACTTTATCATCGATGTACTGAAGTTGTATATTAAAGAAAGGAATTAACTCCAAATCAGGTTTGAATTGATTGTAATCTATTGTTAGAGCATGACCTTGAACACAGATTGGTCTGTTAATCAAAAGCATGAACTATATTAGAGGTGTAACTAACGTTCCCGTTTAAATTGCGGATAGTTATCTCGTATTTTAGTTCTTGGACTTTCCTTGAAGACGTTGGGAAGATAAGAGCTTGTGTTATGTACCCTGCTATATTAATTAGAAAATTGCTGCGTTATGGTTTAACGGGCAGTAATTTACTAATAAAACATAACCTTTTGGTGCTTTTATCAGGGAATATTTTCTTGTATATGATAATAAAAGAAAATTAAACAAGAATCCTGAACATTTACGTTTTCACAAAGTACGAAATACATTTGGAATAGTTGCATAAGCACAGACTACTAAGCGAAAAAACGAGAATTGGAAATGTTATGTATAATATCAAATTCGCAATAAGAGAAATTTTACTGTATACACTATATCAAAAATGAACTTTGTATTTAACCTTTCATTTGATTGATCTACTACTACGCACCTCATAAGCTTATTAGTATACATTGTTTATAGATTTGGTAAAAGAAATCGTATTATTAATCTTTTCTTGAATTTGTTTTACTTAACCGTTCTGTTCCTGTGTAGGATTTATAAGGTGGCTTATATTTTTAATATTTCGTTCATTTAAGACCATGTATAATTTAAACGTTGTAATATGAAAAAGAAAACTTGAGGATTACTGAATTTGTATGGTGGGTATATAAAATACAACCATTGCATATATACAATGATGTAACCATATTACGTCACAGTTTGTATGTCGAAATATAACAAAATTAAGTGATTCCTATTGCACTCAGTAGAACATCTATCACTAAACATGTTTTAGGAGTGTTTAGGGTGGACTAAAGGATACTTTTTCTTATAACATTTAATTCGATACAATATAAATGTAATGCATAAAAGGAGTAAGAAATAAAAATTTATGTTTATTAAAAATGTTCTCGTATCCGGCAACGATGCCGCTTGAATTTGGTGCTGCCATTCCGGAACAGTACCTAGATACCTGCTTGGCCATCTATTCAAAACCAAAATTTTTATTTTAATCCTTCCTCACGCTTATCAACAAATGTGCAGATGCCCCGTGGCGCTTAAACCGCGTTTGATGTATCTGTTACACTGAGGCAATAATTCCCAGCGATTGTTGAATATAGAATAGATGAAATAGTTGCCCAAAGAGAACCCTACATACCAGACAGCGGCGTAACTATCAGTGTGCAGTATGTGCCATGGTAGACGGGTGCACAGGTCATTAGAGGGCGCAACATATTATTAGTATTAATTTTTATGTTATAGATATGTACCTCACGCTTCATCGTAACCGACTCTTGGCTTTGCTCATATATGTAGATAGCGCTCGGCACTTTCCATTTAACTAATTCGATAATAAAAAAATAATTATACATTCGAAAACAACTATTCAGCTGAGTTTGTTATGCTATATTAATGTTTGCCTCTAATAACCGGCAAGGGTATAGTTAAATTAGTTTGTACATTCATGTACATTGTAATACTATTTTGTCAATCCGATATCAAATTTCTTTGATTTACTTTTGGCTGGCGCCTTAAGAATAAAACAAACTTACATATAGTTTCAGTTTTTAGGCAAAGTAAGGAATTTATTTATTTATGCACACTGGCCATGTTCTTTTAGAAACTGTTGACTAACAGTTTTTGTTATCTTAATAAATAAATAATACTAAGAAATGAGACTGAGGATTATGGAGAACATAAAACTTAAAAGTAAAATTCCCTCTAGCCCTTCACATTATGATTAGTTTCAGAGTGAATATTCAGTTTGATAGAAGTGGGTGGGGCAGTGACTGTGCATTTACTATTATTTTATAAATTAAATTAATAATAATTAATAATAATAGATACACTTTTATTAATGAGGTAACTGTTTGCAACTGTTGTTCAACTTCAAATTAATATAAGTCCGCGTTCATAGAAAATCGAACTTTTTATAATGAGCAAACGTAAAAATCTCAGTGGTATTGAGTTCAAAAGACGTCTTGAAGGGAAACGGGAAACAATTTCTAAGCTGCCAAGAGATAGTCAGTTCTTTTCAGCAAGATCAAGAATCGATTTATCTGAAATTGGGACTAATAGTAATGAAACAGAATCCACGTCCACTGCGGCGACTACTGCATACGACGTGAATGTGCCATCATAATCCTTATCAGAAGAGAGTGCTGAAGGTCTCGCGTGTGCTTGAAGAAGCTCAATCTTTAACAACTGCTGACGTGGCTTTAAAAGTTGATTCTAAAGCACAACGCATTTTTGAGGAATTGCTATCAGAAGAAACACTAAATTCACATATACACTGTGACAATATTTTGAGAAAAGACTTAATAAAGCACCATACTACATATTTTGTCCATTATCCCGCTTGTATAAAATAAAATTGTATAAAAAGCTTCATTACAGATTTGGACCTTGTAAGCCCGAAGGTCCATTCCCTTCTAACTCTCTTTTATACAACTAAAAATAAAAGCGGTTTGGAGCTTTCCCACCAGAGGCTGTGTTATTCGCCAAATCTAGATAGGTGTTACAGTGAGCCATGTTAGCTGTTTGGCAGCCGCATTAGCAACCTAAACCAAAAAATATAGGTTGAAGGTGGGACAGGAGACATCTCTCTCAAAATATTTTGCGATACGAATCCTCGACTCGTCACGTGAAAAATTTGTGCAGTTTTCGATCGGTGGAAGAACAATAAGTGCAGTGATGATGCATTAGTGGAAGAAACGAAACAGTCTTCAAGTTTTTGGCGACGAGTTTAAGACAGACTTTTAAATGTTACGTTTGTTATGGCTTCATGCAACATTGCGTTCCGTGTACTAATTCAGGATGGCGTTGCTAAGGGAGGATGGCGTTGCTAAGGGAGGAAATTTCCTAAATATCATTACATCCAGTTTTGCAGAAACTACTAGAAATGCCAGATGGAGCTATAAAGTATCTTAGTCAAACAATTCAAAACGGGTTTAGTAATTTAGTAGCAGATCAAATAGAAAAACATATTACAGATGACATTGGACAAGCACAACTTTACACAATCTTTTTAGATACAACACAGGACATAACCAAGATCGATCAGATTACTTTAATATTCCGTTATGTAAAAATTGCTCAACGTGATGAATCCACAATAGATATTAAAGTAGAAGAAGCTTTTTTTGACTTTTACCCGTGCACAGACCATTACGCCGCTGGCTTAGAGCAATTTATTTTAAACATATTTAAAAGCAAAAACATTTCAATTTCTGAATGCGGAGGACAAGGTTACGATGGTGCCAATGGTATGAGCGGGGCTTATAATGAGGTTCAAGCTCGAATTTTGAGACTAGAACCAACTGCGAGGTTTCTTCACTATGCTGTCCATAATCTTAACTTGGTTAAAATAATGCGGTCAAAGGGGTATGAGAAGCATCCGCATTTTCGATATCGTAGAAAAAATGTATGCGTTTTTTGCTGCTAGTGTTAAACGATGGAATTTACTGAGGATAATATCTCCAGTGAGTAAAATTACTTTGAAAGACTTGCACCGAAACGTTGGTCTTCACATTGTGATGCATCATTTGCTATTTGTCATAATTGTAAGGACGTTTTTAAGGTTATAACGGAAATCATTTTGAAAAGTCATGATAAAGATGAAAACTTATTGCACAAGGAATCAGAAGTCATTAAAAAAATTTTGAATTTATCTTACCGTTGACCTTATTATAAAAAATTTTGCATTACTGTTTAACTTCTGTGACTGACATAATAGCAGTCCAACTTGTGGTTATGTGACAGAATGTTGTCAACATATTCAAAGTTCTAAGTCTAAAGATTTTAATAAATTCGTCTTGTGAAGATATTTTTCAAATTGAACATTGCAAGAATCATATGAAAGGCTTTGATATCGATTTTCCAAACCAGATTTTAAGATTCCGTTCAAAATTAACGAAATCCAAAGTTTTGAACCTCATGGCTAATTTCCTGATACCTATACATGCTTTTTATTATTCGTAACATTATCTGTAACCACACCATACACCGAAAGATTTTTTTCTAAATCAAAAATAATTAAGTCCTATCTACGAAGTATAATGGGAGAGCCTCGTTTGAAGAGTTTGAAGAGCTTATTAAGTATTGAAAATTCTAGAGCCTGATTTTTAAATTTCGATAATGTAATTAAACGTTTTTGCTAGAATGAAATTCAGAAGAAGAGATCTGTAAGATAAGGGTAATGAATTAATTTCTTACTATACGCTGTAGTGGATTAATTTCTTGTTACAATGTGTTCTATTAATGTTTTATTATTATTACGTTCACATATAATTTTTTAAAAGGTGCTGGTACAGCGATCAAAATTTATCTCGCACACGGGCGCCAAGTTGTCAAACTACGCCCCTGATACCAGACGTAAACTGATGAATCACGGCGTACTCTAAGTACGCCGTGGATGAATGCATCCGTACAGATTTTATGCAATGTTCTAATGGTCGGTTCCACCAAATACCGCTAATCTTGCGTTAACTAGTTGGCCAGTAGAATTTAGTCTCGAATGAAATTTATTGCGTTCCACCACCCATAATTTTGCACGCGTTTACTTAATCTCACGTTAATTCCATTCTGGATTTCGCCATAACCTTGGTACGAGATGTCACTTTCTAAAGCTTGCTGTAAAATGCTAAAGATGTGATTGAAGCTACAGCTTTAATATTTAAATAAATAGCATTAGTTGATAAGTAATTAATACATTTTACGTAAAACCATCAGGGACAAGAGAATGATAATTATCGGCAGTTGCAAAGCTGTTAGAAAAGCAGGACGCGACTTATTTTTTCGACGGTACATTTAAAAGTTGTCCCAAGTCATCTTTATTCCATTCACGTCGACATTGGAAGTTCTGACACAGAAACAAACGTCTGCCCTGATGTGTGTGCTTTCCTGCCTGACAAAACTGAGGACACGTACTTCCACGTGCTTATGGATATAAAAGAATCTTTTCCTTCATGGAAGCCTTCCGCAGTCAAACTTGATTTTGAAGTAGCTATGATTTCTGAAATTCAACGTGTCCTACCACACACACAAATCTCAGGATGTTCATTTCATTCCAGCCAAAGTATATGGCGGAAAATCCAAACAGTAGGCCTTACATCGGAATGTAAAGAAAATCAAGAAGTTTCAAAGACAGCCATAAGATGTGCTCCGTTGCCGTATATTCCACCTCAACATATTGATGATGCCTGGCTCACTATTATGGAGGACGCTCCAGAAGACAATGTCAAACTAACAGAATTTTTGGACTACTTCGTGGAGCAGTGGCTAGAAAACCGTACCACTACACGGAGTATTTGAAACGTTCATCAGCAACGACATCGCCCAAAAAAAGCAGTAGAGGGGTGGAACTCAAAGTTAAATACCTTAGTCGGAATAAAGACACCCAACATTTTTTTTCTGATAGAGAAGCTGAAGATGATCACTACGGAGGTCTCATTCATTTTGAAACCAAAGGAACTAGAAGAAAGTGGAACAAAAAGGAGAAAGGTCTTTAAAAAGCTCGACCAGAGAATAACAAATACTCTTGAATTCAAAAAGGGGGGAAACTTGAAGAAATGTTTGAGCGCATTAAGCAATGTAAATAAGTTGGAATAAACACACAAGTCACGACCAGGCTACAAACCGATTGTATATATATATATATATATATATATATATATATATATATATATATATATATATATATATATATATATATATATATATATATATATATATATATATATATACCGTAAAATGGGGTGACTTGAAATATAAAGCGTTAAACATTTCGAAGATGTGGCAATGTCGCGTCTGAACCAAGGAAGCCACGGAATCGCTTCAGTCTCATTCGACAGGTGTTCGGCGAGAGAAATCAACAAGAAACAAATATTTGATAGTAACAGTGTACAGTGTGGAACAATTTGAAATCAGGTAAAGAAATTAAGTAATTTTGTACCCTACAAACTTCTTATTGTACAAAGCATAATATAATTACAAGCAGGCCCTAGTATTTTTTCCTGTCCTGGTACAATATACTAGTTAATGATTTTCACCTAAAACAATTTTTAAAACCTATTGTCGAGCAGGGGCGTATCATTTTATTTTTTTTGTACTTTTAGGGGTGACTTGAAAATCATGCCCAGAAAATATCAACGGCGCCTAGGCGCTCGAAACTGCTGCAATTATTCAACAGAGTCAGTACAACAGGCATTAGGGACTACAATAATAACCAAGGTAGTCTTGAAGCTATTGGACAAAAATATGGGATTCCAGTTGCTACTTTGTATCGTAAGGTAAATCATTTACACCAAAAAACACCAGGTGGTCAAACTGCATTATCTAGTGTGGATGAAACTGCAATTGTAAATTCCATTGCGTTAGCTGCTGATTGGGGATTCCCGTTAGAAAGTGAGGACATAAGAGAATTAGTTAAAAGTTATTTAAATAGACGTGGTATTACTGTTACATTATTTCGCGACAACATGCCGGGAAGGGAGTGGTATTTGGCCTTTGTAGAAAGACATAAAAACGTTCTTTCAAAGAGACTGTCGCAGGCTATTAAACAAAGTCGGGCAAAAATAAGCCCTGGCATTATTAACCAATACTTCGATAATTTGACGTCAATTTAAGCAACGTTAATCCAGAAGCTATCGTAAATTACGACGAGACAAATTTCACGGATGACCCTGGCCGGGTCAAAGTCGTTGTTCGTCGAAGCTGTAAAAGGGCCGAAAAAATTATGGATTCGTCGAAAGCAGCAACATCTGTTATGTTTAGTGTTTCCCCCGCAGGAAAAATGCTCCCTATATACGTTGTGTATAAGGCTGACCACGTCTGGTCAAGTTGAACGGAAAACGGTCCACCTAAAGCCCGATACAACCGAAGCTAGTCAGGCTGGTTTGACACCAACTTGTTTGAAGAGTGGTTTGTGACAGTAGCCCTACCATATTTTAAATCTTTACCAGCAGGGCCAAAAGTATTAGTCGGCGATAATTTGGCAAGCCACATCTCGGTTCTGGTAATATCTTTATGCGAAGAGAACAATATAAAATTTGTGTTACTACCGCCAAATAGTACACATTTAACACAGACGCTGGATGTAAGCGTCTTTCGCCCTATTAAAAATGCTTGGCGCAAAATTTTGCGGACCTGGAAAAGAAGTAATAGAGGTGTAGTGCGCAAAGATGTATTTCCACGGCTTTTAAATCAAGTTTTAAAAAGCATCGAAATTCAAAATGCGGCCAACATACGCTCTGTATTTGAAGCCGTCGGCATGTTTCCTTTGTGTAAAGATAAAATCTTGAATAAACTTCCAAAAGAAGTTCCTTCAGAAAAGGAAGCACAGAATAGCGCTACAGCTGCATTGAAAGAGATATTTCAGGAGGCTAGATACGGAAGCACCGAGACGCCAAAAGGGGGAAGAAAGAAACTTGATATTCAGCCAGGAAAAAGCATCGCGATTGAAGACATAACTCCACAAAAATTTGACGATTTAAATAACAAGGTCAATAACAAGAAGCCTGGTCCCTCAAAACCCAAAAACAAAAAAATAAAAAGCAAGCGTCTATGGATAAGACGTTTCAGTGACAGTAGTACATCAGAAGATGAAGGGTTTTTTCTTGAAAATGAGAGTGATACTACAGAGGTTGATGGAACAACAAGCGACGAAGAAATTCATAATACCAAAAATGAAAATAAAAAGACTGAAAAGTACAAAGAAAGCAAAATCACTGAACAATATGAAAAGAAATATCGTGTAGCGAATACCACGAGAACGACTTTGTTATAGTCGAACTCAAATCTGCAAAGAATATTTCCAAGAAATTTGTGGCAAAAATTGTTGCTACAGAAAACGATTCCTTTGTCTGTTCGTATTTAAGATCACATTCAAAAATAGAAGAGGCATGTATTTTTCCACCAGTCCAAGAAGAGTCATTGGTAGAAAAAAGCGAAATTGTAAGGAAACTTGTTTCGCCAACAGTTTTAAGAAGAGGGGCCTTGAAGTTGCCAGGACTTCAGTTATAATTTGTGTAGTTACCTATCTTACCTACTTATCCCATTACCAACTATAAGAATGTTTTTGGTTTATTTAATCAGTATTAGGTCTTATGTTTATGTTTATTTTGCACCTTCTAAGAATGATTGTTTTGTATTCCTAAAATAAATATTTTTTTTAAATAAAGAGTATTTTTTATAAAATCCAGTGTTTTTTGCCAAAATTGACGCTTTCTAGCGATTTTTTTTTAAATTCTTTGTTTCATTTCAACTCATATAGTCCCCCACTTGAATTACACGTCTATTAACAGTCGTTCTTCAAGCCACCCCAATATGGGGTGACTTGAAAAATTACCTTTAATATTTTTTTAATGGAAAACCATACTAAATAAAAACGGTTTTACTGTCTCATTACTTTCCCTACGACCTAAAGAGTTGGTGACTATTTTTAGTTTGCTTTAAAGTTACATATTTAGGTCACAATCTATGCAGGTATGTCAAAAATCTTATCAAGTCACCCCATTTTACGGTTATATATATATATATATATATATATATATATATATATATATATATATATATATATATATATATATATAACTATTTCAAGTAATGACGAAGCTTTACAGCTGATTCTCTTTAAGTAAAAATAATAAAAAATATATAAAAAGTATAAAAAAATTAAAAAATATGGTTGCTTAAAGTCCAACCCCAAACCTCCTCGTGGTAGCAGCTGGAAACTAGAGAAAGATATGCTAATATATATATATATATATATATATATATATATATATATATATATATATATAGATCTCTAGGCTAACATGGGCTCTGGCAGACTGTACATATTTCTTAAACATGCATAAGGTTTATAAACTAGGTGTAAATTAACTTGGGGTAAAATTTCCTCTCTCGAACAACAATTAATAAACTACTTTAGGGTTGCGTACATTTATAATACACTATTACAATTATGGGGTTTTCATTGTTTGCAATAACTAGTATTTTCCTTAAATAGCTTTCTCGCCTTAGTTGAAAAATGATTAAATGTGAAACAATAATACAATATTAATACTACATATATTTTTAAAAATTTACGAAAGTGGGACGGTCATCTCATTATTACCCACGCATGGTAAAATGGGAATACATTGAGTAAATTCCGATCTGGGCAAACCTGACTACATTTCCAATTTAAAAATTTCCAATTTGGTTTTGTACGTTTTATGTCTCAGATATTCATTTTGAAGTTTTAGTTTTCCCTTCTTTCCGTTTTCGCATACCTTTTCTACAACTTGTGTTATTCGCTTTGTTTTACCTGTAACCACTTTTGTTAGATATCAATATAACCATTTAAATCACGCCCTTACCTGTTTTATTCAGGATTAATGTCGAACTATAATCATGGGGAGTATCATTAATTGCGTCCCTCCTTTCCACAAGTGTAAAATTTACTTGTGCATTAGACTGAGAGGGTGTATCGTCCATTGATTCTAGTAAACATATCGTGGCTGTGTAAAAGAGAAGAAAGAGTCAAGACAACACTGCAGCATGAAATAATACCGGGCACTACTACGGAGCATTCCTGTGTACCAAATCAAGCGGAGTTGGACGTCAACAGAGCAATGCTAACTGTAGGAAAAGAGCGAGAGAGGAAGTGTCAGTGCCGTAAACGTGATATATAAAGAAGAATTTTCAGGACTCTATTCCCAAGGATTTGAACTCGTGACCGAAGTGCCGAAATATGACTCCTGAAAAGTGTTTTATGTCGAGACGAAGGGGAGCAATCGGGACTGATTAAAATCCTAAATCAAGTAATGAAATTGTGCTTCCTGATGATCTATTAACGTTGCCAGGTGGAAGAAGTTTTTATTGGCTGATAAAACCATAAGGGACAAGAGAATGATAATTATCGGAGGTGAAGATACTTTGCAACTGTTAGAAGCAGGACGGACTTATTTTTCGACGGTACATTTAAAAGTTGTCCCAAGCAGTTTAGTCACTTTATTCCATTCACGTCGACATTGGAAGTTCTGACACAGAAACAAACGTCTGCACTGCTGTGTATGCTCTCCTGCCTGACAAAACTGAGGACACGTACTTCCACATGCTTATGGATATAAAAGAATCTTTTCCTTCATGGAAGCCTTCCACAGTCAAACTTGATTTTGAAGTAGCATGATTTCTGAATTCAACGTGTCCCACCACACACACAAATCTCAGGATGTTCATTTCATTTCAGCCAAAGTATATGGAGGAAAATCCAAACAATAGGCCTTACATCGGAATATAAAGAAAATCAAGAAGTTGCAAAGACAGCCAGAAGATGTGCTGCGTTGGCGCGTATTCCACCTCAACATATTGATGATGCCTGGCTCACTATTATGGAGACGCTCCAGAAGACAATGTCAAACTAACAGAACTTTTGGACTACTTCGTGGAGCAGTGGCTAGAAAACCGTACCATTACACGGAGTATTTGGAACGATCATCATCAGCAAACATCGCACTAATAATGCAGTAGAGGGTGAAACTCAAAGTTAAATGCCTTAGTCGAGACTCACAACATTTTTTTCTGATAGAGAAACTCAAAATGATCACTGTGGAGGTCTCATTCATTTTGAAATCAAACAAACTAGGAGAAAGTGGAACAAAAGGAGAAAGGTCTTCAAAAGCTCGACCAAGAATAACAAATATTCTTGATGAATTCAACAATGGGGAGACTTGAAGAAATGTTTGAGCGCATTAAGCTATGTAAATAAGTTGGAATAAACACACAAATCACGACCAGGCTACAAACCGATTGTATATATATATATATATATATATATATATATATATATATATATATATAGCTATATATATTAAGTAATGACGAAGCTTTACAGCTGATTCTCTTTAAGTAAAAATAATAAAAAATATATAAAAGTATAAAACAAAATTAAAAAATATGGTTGCTTAAAGTCCAACCCCAAACCTCCTCGTGGTAGCAGCTGGAAACTAGAGATAGATATGCTAATATATATATATATATATATATATATATATATATATATATATATATATATATATATATATATAGATCTCTAGGCTAATATGGGGCTCTGGCACACGGTTTATAAACCCTCTATAAACCCCTATAAACTAGGTGTAAATTAACTTGGTGTAAAATTTTCTCTCGAACAATGGGTCGCATGCGGTACTGAAAGCTACTAGCAGGGTCGCTACAGTCACAATTTTTGCTGGCTCGCATTCGGCATGGTCGCACCCGGCACGTAATCGTATTTACTATAATGAAAATAGATATATTTTAATCTTATTTTGTATTCTTACGTTTTTGCGATATTCTGGTGATAAACTAATTCCAATATAAATGTGACAGCAATAAAAAGGTGCACTTTTATCACCGATAAGAACGCCTATTCCTCATAATTAGACTACATCTAGTAGTCGCACGTCGCGTCGGTATCTACAAGTGTCCTTAGAACGGTGTTATGATGTTGAAGGACTAGGGAATGTAACTCCTCTTCCTTGTCACGTATTTTAAGAAGAAAAATAATCATGGCGGCTTTGCAAGGCACTAGATAAAAAAATAGAGGGTTAGTTTATGGAAGTTAGTGTACGTAATCGGATCGCAGCAAGCTGAAAAAAGTTTTTGTTGCGCCTTATTGAAGTACTATGTTGTTACGGGCGAAAATGGCAGTAGAATATGAAGTAAGAGATAAATGAGGATATGCTGGTGGCTCAGTGGAAAAGGGATAGGCGTGTTATTAATCTTGTAAGTAGGATAATCCGTAATGCATAAGTAGCAATAGGGGAAGTCATAAATTAAAGGACGCCATAATCGAAAATATCGGGATGTAAGCCCGTAAGCAATGTTGAGAACAAACAAAAAATTTGCTTACAGGTGAATCGGTAAAATAAAAGCCCAGATCCGGCGCTTCCTGTGAAACTTTAAAATTATCTTCATGTAAACAAATGAAAACAACATGCTCAAACACCAGTTGATCGGTCATCAACCTTATTTACTCTAATCCTATTTTACATTAATTTTAATTGAAATTTTAAAAGA
Organism: Vesta saturnalis; assembly: GCA_036346205.1. Classification (NCBI taxonomy): domain Eukaryota; kingdom Metazoa; phylum Arthropoda; class Insecta; order Coleoptera; family Lampyridae; genus Vesta; species Vesta saturnalis. Next base: position 592,879 of record JARFJB010002267.1, on the reverse strand, counting down.
AAATTAAAAAAATTGGCAATATACTAGAGACATCTCTAATACATTATTCCGTTAGCTTTCATTAAAATCATAAAAAAAATTAATGAACTTTGTCGCAGCAACGTCGAGTAAATCAAAAATTTACATAAAAAGGATTAAGCAGATTAGTAACATAAACGCAATCAAGCTACTTTATCTTCTAAGTTTATGTGATTCGTAAATAGTGAGGTAATGTGAAAATTACACACAAAATTGAAGTAACACTTAAAATTCTGTAAGATGCTATCTATATTGTAATAATAATAAAAGAAATAATCAGAGTATCTGTACAAATGTATTAAAGTCACAAACCAACAAATTCACTTCCGAAAGGTGTAAAGATCCAGCTTAACTTCACTAAAATTTATGTAATTAATTATTTTTTGATTGCCCTACAGTAATCACTAACCAAGATAGGTAAAGTTGTTTAAAATTAAAACCCATTACAAAAGATTGCGCGATATTGCACCATAAATAATTAATTTTAATCCCTCCGACGTAGATATTAAAAAGCATAAAATGCTCTTACGTCAATCACAGCCAGAGGACCCCAGCATAGAAGCCGGATCCACCCACCGCGAATCAGCTATAAAACCGAGGCGCTTCCGGAAGAAATACTACTACTTCAATCGCGACTACTTTTGCTACTTCCTACCTACTACTCTACTTCAATCGCGACTACTCTACTTGTGCTTTCGCGACTACTACTCTACTTCAATCGCGACTACTACTTCCTACTTTGCTATTCCGCGACTACTACGTCTACTTTGCTACCGCTACTGCTTTTGTTACTCCGCGACTATTTCTGTTATTTCGCGACTCCGCTATCCTGACACGCTCGCGTCTCCAGCAGCCAGAACCGAGATCCAGACCGCGCGCCTGCCGTAGTTAGTTTCGTCGTATACCTCGCCGACCTGCCGATTGCCGCATCCGTTTATTCTGAACCATCGTGCATCTTTAGCAGCGTTACTTCGCCGCCGTCACCAGTAAATCAGCATTATACAATCAAACTGCTGGTTGAGATACACTAAGGTTAACAGCACGTAAGTTTTATTGCACCACTTTTCTTAAACATTACACCAGGCACTTAGAGAGTATACGCCGGGCTGTATAGCCTGAAGTTGCCTTCGGTACACATACACACAAACCAGGACGTTGCTACTTCGGGCTAACACCCTGAAGGCATCTTCCATTTACTCCAGCGGCAAGAAGGGTACTCGCTCAAATTCTACCGCTCTCCCAGGAGATCCCTTTGTACAGCAGTCGACGGGCTGGACCCAGAATCTTATAAAGGGCTATCCATTAACTAGATATTACACCTACATTAACATACATTACACCGACCATATCCTGAGGAAAATTAGCAATACAAACAAGCGACGCCTTGACCTAGAGGTAATCTCAATACCAGAAGCCGCATTCGTAGAGATCACCCGCGTGTCTTCCAGATATATAACGACGAACCCGTGGTGCGTCTACGTGATAAATTACATTAAACGTACTCCTGCGTCTCGCAATCGCATATAAATCATTTGAAACAACTGATTCCGTCGGAAACAATTCTCAGAATTGTTCAATTTAGTACACGCAGTCCTAAAAGGTCATGTAAACTTGCCTCCGATTAATTCGTTTATAACAATTAATAAAAGAAACAATCTTTAATAATAATTAACGTAAAAGATCGTGATAAATTCCGTATTCCCTGGATTTGTTAGTTAGAATAAGTTTCGCTCATACGAAAAGTATACGCGTTTAACAAAAACAGACGTTTTTCTAATAATAAAGAATTAATACGTGTATTTTCGGGCATAATTAAATGTTAGATATTCATTTCATTACTGTAAATACGTTCTCCATTAAATAAGAAACCCTGAGATCAGCCTGTTTAGTTAGGGTAGATAAATAAACGCGTACATACAATTTGCGTTTAAAACATTTAAATATTAACCTGTCCTGTATAAAGCATTCCAAGTAGTGAGCTCATATCCAGTCAGTCTGAAAGCCAAATCACGTATAAGAATAGTCATGCGCACCAAGGTTACTTTAAATTATTGATTTTCTCTTTGACCTGCTTAAAGACACCAACGCGATTGCCCGGCTTATCTAATATATAAATTTTACACAGCGCCACCTGAACAAACACCAGGCTACCGTGTACAGGGCAGGCCTGAACGGTCGTAATAAACCAAATTAAATCGTCATTAGTAGGATTTTGGGTCATAACACACCAGCAATTGAACCACAATAATTTATATTTCCACAGAAGCGGCTCAGGATCCAGTAATAAACACCACCGTCCACGGGGACCAGCCAAACGGACGCTGCCAACCAGAACATCTCGGTAACACCAAATAGGATTTGTTTTGTTGTTGTTGTTGATAATTTATTTCAGTTAGGTTAGATTTTTAGTTTTGTAAAAAATAGGTAATATACGTTTAAAATAGTTTGTATTATTCAAAGTGTACAGTGTTGAGCACCAAGATACGAACCACCCCCGTCTTGTTAAGACAAGACCCGATTTGAGCTAGATCGAGGCAAATTAAATTAAACCCTTTTAATTTAATTATTGTAAAGAAAGAGGTGTTACAAAGGAAAGTGCAACCTTCGTATGTTAACGTTAAATATAAGCGTCGGGATAAAGCTTGCAAGGTTCAGAATTCCCATAACCAATTAACTTTATATTTTAATTTTATTTATCTGTATCTAGAATTGAAGTTTCTTAAACTTTACCAATATCAACACAATGAAAAAAAGACAATAGTATAACGCAATAACATAAAGGTTAAAAGCAAAATGAATGCGCTTTCAGTAATTGACGGCCTCTATTTCAAATACTAAAAGCAAAAAAAGCGGATTTATCGGCGTCATCAAACACAGTTTTACAAATTTATTAAATTCACATATAAAAGTTATTACCTTGAACAACTTCTGAACTAACCTTTTCATCCTAACTCTCAGCATGGAGGCGCAAATTTCCATTTTATTTACCCTTAGTTATTGACCGGAAAACCGGATAAACCTTCAATATTTTTCGACACAGCACCATACTGCAGAATTGACAGCGTTATAACGTCAACTCCACTAATTGTTTCGTTTAATATAAATTCGCAATATCACAATGAAAAGTTCAAACTGGATCCAGGTGACTAAGTGTTCTTTTACTTTTATATACACAAAATTTTATTAAAGCAGTTTATATACAACAGCTAATTGTATATCTGAATAAGCTTAAGTTGTACAAAACAAAGGAAAACCGGCGTTGCTTACTCAATACACACAAATTTACCAAGCAACGATAAGCAGTATAATCCGCAAAAGCGCACTTTTACTTCAAAAAGAAAATAGATGAGCACTGACCATTCAATACTTAATCTTTCTTTTCTAAAAATCCAACGAAAGCGTTAACACTAACAAAAGCTTCAATCCACACTAATTGAAGGGGACGAGTTCACACACTCGATAACTTTAGTAAATCGGTAGGTAGTAGGTAGATTTTGTACCCGTCCAGTCCCTACACCTCTTACTTCCAACTATTCAGCACAACAGCGCAATTCTGACTGAACCAAATAATTGGAAAACAAAACCCCTTTTTCCTCACAAGACCACGTCATGTTTTACCCGCTTCCATTCAAATGTTCCATATAAAACTGTATGCTATTTCCTTTTAATGAACCAAAAAAAGATGAATTTAAAAAACATTTTCTGTGACTATAAATTTATCGAAATTCTATAATACGATATTCAGATATATGAATACATACTCAAAAAAAATTCTACAACAATTTCATCCACACGTGACAATAACGCCCGAAATGGTTCGAAATGTGCAGCAGGAATTTGTAGATCGATTAGACTATGGTCAGTTGGCTAACGGAAGACATGTCGAGCATTTGCTGAAATAAAATTATTTTAAGTTTACGAATCTTTGTTATCGATATAATAAAACGTTATAAAATTATTTTATTTTCGTTTTCTTCATGATCTTTTTCAATTTTTAAATTTTGAATGCGAATAACTGCAAAACGCTTGGACTTAGGTATAGCACATGCTACATGACAAATGTTTAGAATTGTAAGGGCAATCCAAAATGCAATAAAAATTGGGTTGCAATTTGAAAAAAAAATTTTGTTTAGCAAATCTTTTGAGACACCCTGTATAAAATTTTTTTCTCGCAAAATATGCCCGAAAAATATAAAATCGACGGGTTCGAGCGATTTTGAAAAAATTGTGCTTTACGAGATATTGAATTTATTCAACCTAAACGTCCACACGGTATAAGCAATTCTAAACTAATTATAATGTTATTTGAAGCATCGTAATAAAAATTAAAAACTTGATAAATGCCCTTTACATCAGAAAACAAGATAACGAGCATATATATATATATATATATATATATATATATATATATACATACAGTGGTCCTTTAAAGTGTTACAAAGCGATATTGAGAAAATGGCTGAATGAAAATAAATGAAATATCTAGGGATACAATTGGTCGTTGGACACTTTTGACAGAGTAAGTAATGTTTTAACCCTTTCCACTTTTTATGGGTAACTTTAAATGTTAAATGGAAAGGTGCTAATTTAACAAAATTAAAATAAAATGAACTAAAGAAAGTCTCAGTTTAGTTTGAATGAGTTGTGCAGCTAAAATAGAGACGATGAGAGTTTCGTTTGAAGTGAAGATAAATCAAACCTTAATTTAGAAACTAAGAGATGTGATTTTTTGGGGTGACCAGCTTTGTCTCTAAGTCGGGGTATTATTTACTTTGAAGAAGCCGCAACGCAGAGCTACCCTTTGGTGTTTTTGGAGCTTTACGTTACACATTCCATGTAAGGGGATAGCTGCCGAAGTGTAAGACCCGATGATTTATCAGAAAATTTAATCAGCTCTAGAACAAATGAAATGAAAACAAGCTAAAACTCAAAATTTTAACTACGTAAATATTCTCGTTTTGGAGTTATCGTGGATACCAACATACAGACATACACACGTACCCACGCACGGGCGCACGCACGGACGCCGCAAGCACTCAGTACGCACGCACGCATCTACACATGCGCACGCTCACGCGCACAAGCACGCGCACGCTCACGAATACGCACACGCACACGCACACGCACACGCACACGCACACGCACACGCACACGCACACGCACACGCACACGAACACGAACACGAACACGAACACAAACACGCACACGCACACGCACACGCACACGCACACGAACACTAACACGAACACAAACATGCACACGCACACGCACACGACCACGCACACGCACACGCACACGCACACGAACACGAACACGAACACGCACACGCACACGCAAACGCACACCAATACCAATACCATTTCCACATTTTTCATAATTGTTCAGAAAATATAAGTAATTCTAAACTAATTACAATGTTATTAAAATTATTATTAATTTTATTAAATACATAAATAAGTTTACCTCAGTATTCAACCTACGACGTATTGATACCGCGCTAACTCACAAGGTTCAAGCCCCAATCGATGTAAACTTTGTCTTTATGTATGTAGAACTGATGTAAATTCTAAATATAATGAGATTACAGTCAAAATGCTTATATTAATATATAATAAATTCTAAATATAATGAGATTACAGTCAAAATGCTTATATTAATATAATAAATTTAAATATAATGATTACAGTCAAAATGTATATTAATATAAGCATTTTGACTGTAATCTTATATTTAGAATTTACATCAGTTCTACATACATAAAGACAAAGTTTACATCGATTGTTGAACTGCCAATTTTACGTATTAGCAAAGTACGGGTCGTAGTTCGAACACTCAGAAACTTTATTTATGTATTTAATAAAATTAATAATAATTTTAATTATATTTACCTTTGAACTTATACGTTCATAACAAAACTTATAATAATTACAATGTTATTTGAAGCATCGTAATAAAAAATTAAAAAACTTGATAAATCCCTTTACATCAGAAAACAAGATGCATATGCATATACATATAGAGGGTGGGGCAACGCATACGGCACAGAATTTAGAGCCTAAACTAGAAAAATTCTGAAATATGTTTTTATGTAGAGGTACGTAAGTGGACAAGAACCGCATTTTAAAAATATGTTTAAATATGCTGGGTGTCCGAAAACAAAAGTAACACATCAAAGTATGTTTTTTTTTTAAATGACATCCCGCTTATATAATTACATTTTCAAATTTCAATTTAAATAATATTTGCTTCTTAAAGATTACGTATGCTCATCTTTTACGGTTGCCGAGATATCTATGTTTTTCTCGAAGTGTAGTACGTAAAAAAAAAGAAAAATAATGATAAATGGGTAGACATTCAAAAATGTTTCCGAAGAATGAATCCGAAACCCTGGAAAACTATTTGGTATATTTATTCTCATGTAAAAATGCACAAGGTGTTACAAAAAGTGCGAAATCTTACGGACTTCTTATAACGTAAATAACTGGCTTAACTTAAATAGAACACCCTGTATTTTTTACTCTGTGAGATATTGTAAGTTATTATCTTTCAAATGGTATTAGGGTTCTCCATACCGAAATTTATTATTTTTCACATGATCAATAGATTTTAAAAAACTGTTTTAAACTTCTGTTAATATTTGAGGAGTTACTGTTGGAAAAGCAACTCTTATTCTTTCTTCATGTCATGTGGAGTTGTCGGTTTGGCATTGTAAACAATTCTTTAATTTATGTCGATAAGTGTTAAGTCTGGGGATCTCGGTGGCCATTTATGAGTGCTATCTCTACCAATCCATTTTCTTGAGAATAATTTATTTACATAATTTGCTATCCCCAAATTGTAATGAACAGAAGCACCATCCAGTTTAACGGAATATCTTCTAAAATTTCGAGAAGTTTCCCAAGCAAGAATTTACGCAATTTTGAGGCATCCAAATGCCCATCTAAAAAAAATAAGGGCCTATCACATTTGATCCGACTATTCCTCCCCATGCATTCAATGACCATCGTTTTTGATTATCGAGTGACCGAAAGTATTGGGGATTTTCATCGCTATAGTAGTGAAAATTATATGTGTTACCATACAGTTACTATGGAAGGTAGCTCCATCAGTAAACAAAACAAAGTCAAAGAATTTTCAATTGTTGTCCCATGTTCTAGTACCCATAAACAGATTTTATCTTTGATCAAAATGTCTATCGCAAAGTTCCTGGTGCACATGTATGTGATACGGATCAAATTTGTATTTTTTAATGATCCTGGAAACGCTTCTTCTACTTATTCCCACTTCTTTACTAATTTCTCTTTGGTTGTGCGAGGATTTTCGACAATTGAATCAATTACTTGAAATTCAATATTTTCGTTGCATACTACTAAACTTAATGGATTGGTTTTTGGATAAGCGACAACTGTCAGTATTTCGTGAAGCTAAAAGGCAATTTTCTTCAGACTCACTTATTACTAAAATCTCATTAATTCTCTCTTGAACAGAATATGTTTTCATTTGGGATTAATTTTTAATAGTCTAAAGTAAAATTTAGTAACTAACAAAGAAATTGTTATGACAATGATGAACAGCTAGATATAAAATTTGACATTTCAACATTACAACAAGGTATAGATCGGACCGAAAACGAGTAATCTATTGATTATGGGAAAAATACTAAATTTCGGTATAGGGAACCCTAATACCATTTGAAAGATAATAACTTAAAATATCTGACAGAGCAAAAAAATACAGGGTCTTCTGTTTAAATTAAGCAAGTTATTTAAGTTATAAGAAGTCCGTAAGATTCCGAACTTTTTGGAACACCCTGTGCATTTTTACATGAGACTAAACATACCAAATAGTGTTGCCAGGGATTCGGATTCATTCTTTCAAAAAAATGTTTGTATGTTTACCAGTTTATCATTATTTTTGTTTTTTTTACGTACTACATTTCGAGATATTTCGACAACCGTGCAAGATAAGTATAGGTGATCTAAAAGAAACAAGCATTACTTTCTAAAGTGAAATTTGAAAATGTAATTATGTACGGGGTGTGTAATTTAAAACACATCTCTGGAACACCCAGTATATTTAAAAATATTTTTAAAATGTAGACTTACGTACCTCTACAAAAAACATATTTTAGAATTTTTCTAGTTTAGGCTGATCGTGTTACCTCTGGCTCACTAGCTCGGTTGTATGGTGCTAAATTGATAGTAACCATACCTACTCGATAATTTCGCTTTCTTAACTCAAATCATTTAGTTAAGTATACAAAACATAAAAAAGCGAAATAAGTAGAGACTGGTCAGAGAAAAAGTGTTAGTAACCACGAACAGCTGGTTACAGACAATATTGAAGACTGAACGCAACAAACCATTGTCTCCACTAGTAAACAATCGTGGCCGTTGTTAACAATTAGTACATACCGTGTTCGTTTTCATTGATACATAAAGCTGTAATTGGTATATAATGAAATATATAAATGTTACGAATTTTGGCACTCTGTCTTTGTATAGATATCAAAAACGGTATCGTGTGTAAATAACATAATCGGTAACAGCGTACTCATATCGTAATACGCTATTATTAATATTAGATCAAATTTACAAATACGTGTATATTTAAAATAGTTACATAACAGCAAGGCTACCAATAAGGAAACGATAATTTGAACAATTTACAATCAGAGAAATTATGCTAAATGCAGTAATTCAAATTTGTCTTTAACCTTTAATTTGATTGATCTACTAGTATTTAAATACCTCATAAATCTGTGTCCATTTGACTTAACTTTACATACGTACAAATTAAATTTCCTTTTTCCTGGATTATTTTTTATATTCAAGCTTTTAATTGATATTTGAAATGTGTTAGGTGGTCTGTACATGAGTTATTCAATCCATTAATATTTAATTAATAATTCTGTTATTTAATTGACCTGACCTTTCTGATTGCTGACATACGCTTGGCCCCAACTAAATGCGAACGGATTATATTACAGAACGTGCAGGATGGTTGAAAAATTGTTCAAGCAAAAGTTTTCTTGTTAATTTTTTTATATCCTCGTATCAGTCAATTGCCTTTCATTTTGGTTGCTGTTTTTTCGAATGACACCATATATTTTTTCGGCGATTTTTAAGATCAGTGCATATTTTTGCATATGACGGCACAAAATTTACAAGGAAACCTTTGAGAGAAATTGATTTATTATGTATTCTAACGCACAATTTCTAGGTATCCAAGCAGGCGCTAGGTAATGAGGAAGCTAAATCGGTATTATACTGTGCCAGCTAGGCTAAGTCTGTGATTACCTATAAATATGGGGCCAACATCTTTCAGTTGCCGTTAAGGTAGAAAGAGCGCTACCCTTTATAAAACTATAATCATCCCAACTCAGGTGAAGGGGGAAGACCTGAGTTATCACAGTAATAAGGGTTAAACAATAGGTAGCACAGAATATTAATAAAAAAAAGGATTAGAGTAATCCGAGTAATAATTTTATCGTACACCACACTTATCCAGATATAGCTGAATGTAGAATACCCGTCTCACAATTTTTACTACAAATCCCAATATTAACATTTAAAAGAGTGAAATCAAGATTACATTAATTTGCTCACCAATGAATTGCCAGGAGCGTTATCCTTATATACAGGTTATATAGCTTAGTTAATTATTAAAATGGAATAAACACTAATAATAATATTAATATTTACCACATTTACAAAGTATGAACATTCGTTCATCCGTTTAATACACAAATTCTATTTCAAGAAAAGTAGGAAGTAATATTTATATGAGAATAATTTTATGTTGTTCAATAATATTATTAAATGGTTTGAATAATTAAATAGTTATTCAATAGTAAGTAAAGGTCTAATAAACGGAATAAGGTGAGTATATAACGGTAGCCGGTCATGTGTTAGGGTGAGAGGAGGTGTAAGTGAATACTTTAATATTGAGCAAGGAGTGCGACAAGGCTACGTGATTGATCAATATATGCATGGATAAATGTGTTAGGTAAGTATGTACCAATACAAATGGTGTAATGGTTGGTGGCGTAAATGTGCGAGTTCTGGTGTATGCAGATAACACAGTCTTATTAGACGAGAATGCTCTGAGGAAGTTTGATGTGGTCTGTGAGAGCATGGGCCTAAAGGTAAACGTGAACACAACAAAGGTTGTGGTGTTCAATGAGAAGGAGAAAGGAGAGCAGAGTATTTACCCTGAATGATGAAATTGTGGAACAGGTGGACGGGTGGTATATATGGGTCGAATGTTCACTGGAGATGGTACAGTGGACAACGAGATTGTACTACGGGACATTGCTGGAACGAAAGTGATCGAAAGTATAAAGATGATAATGGAAAATGAAAGCAGGTGCGTAGCTGCAAAACGAGCACTCCATAATGGCGAGTTTGTCCCGTCAGTACTGTATGCACGCACGCACACACGCAACCACACACACACACACGCACGCACGCACGCACGCACGCACGCACGCACGCACGCACGCACGCACGCACGCACGCACGCACGCACGCACGCACGCACGCACGCACGCACGCACGCACGCACGACACACACACGCACAAACGCACGCACAAACGCACGCACGCACGCACGCACGCACGCATGCACGTACGCAACGCACACACACACAGCACAAACGCACGCACGCACGCACGCACGCACGCACCACGCACGCACGCACGCACGCACGACACGCACGCACGCACCACCACGCACACACACACACACACACAACACACAAACAAAACGCACGCACGCACGCACGCACGCACGCACGCACGCACGCACGCACGCACGACACGCACACACACACACAGACATCATGGGAAACTTTTACAGGTGCAAAATGAGCTAATAAGTCGATTTAGCTGTTATATATATATATATATATATATATATATATATATATATATATATATATATATATAGGGTGTTCCAGTTTCTTGTAGCAGGCCTTTAATAGTCGATAGAGCTTTCAAAATTAAGACAAAAAGTTCATATAAACATAGGTTGCCAAACGCTTAGTTTTGGAGATAACAGGGTTTCAAAGTTTTAATTTTTTTTCAGTTCTTTTAAGTTATCTTCAAAGCTATTTAAAATAATAAATCCGAATTTAGTACACACATTACACTCCTTAAACTCAATATTAAGAGTAGTTTAACGTTTATCAATATCTACAGGGTAGTACATTTTTTGGGGTAGTACACCCTTTACCCCCCCCCCCGCCTTTTTCATGCGACGCCTCTAACTCTTAGAAACCAAAAATTTAGATTGCCCATTTGATTTAGGAACTTTTTTGTCTTTGCTTTTTTTTCGAAAAATGCATAGTGTTTGAGATAAATTAGCTAAAAGCCATGAACAGCTTCCAAATAGTAAGTAAATAACGTCTGATGCTCCCACAAAAAATAGTGTGCCATAAAAAGAACAATAAAAAAAAAGAATCAAATTATGTTTAATCTCATGTTTTATTTTAAATACGACTTGCGCATAAGAAAGAATGTAATTTACTTACATATTTTATTGTGTTAATTTTTATTGCAAAAGTGATCTTTTAAAATGCCATTTTTATTTTCTAATCAAGAAATAGCGGATATCCATTTTATTTATGGCTTTGTAAATGGAAGTTCAGCAGCAGCAGCCCATGAATATAGGCGAAGATTTCCTTTTAGAAGAGCTCCGCATCCTTCAGTATTTGTAAGAGTTCACCAACAAATTATGTCAGAGTTTAAATAATGTGCATGGTCGTCAAAATAATAATCATAGGCAGCAAAGAAATATTGCACGACGAATTTTGCGTGAATTCGACAGAGATCCCACAACTAGCATTAGAAGAGTATCTGTAGCTTTAGGTGGAGTCTCAAATACTACTATTCACCGAGCATTAAGACAGGATCACCGATATCCGTAGCGTAGAGTTACGTATTGTCGATGGATTCTTGCTGAAAATAATAACAATCCAGGTTTTTTAAATAATGATTTATGGACCGATGAATTCTGCTTCACTCGCCGTGGTGTGGTAACTTTTCACAACCAGCACGTTTGGGCACATGAAAATCCACATGTAGTTCGCCCGAGACATTTCCAACAAGAATTTGGTGTGAACGTCTGGATAGGTATTTACAATAATCACCTTTTTGGTCCCTACTTTTTACCACCTCGGATGAATGCTTTCTTGGAATATTTGGGAACATATTCCCTTAAATTTACGAAGAACGGCTTGGTTCCAGCTTGATGGTTGTCCAGTTCATTATAGCAGAATCGTTAGAAACTGGCTGGACAACCATTATCCAGGAAAATGGATCGGTCGTGCAGGCCCAGTTCCCGGGCCGCCAAGGTCTCCAGACCTAAATCCCTTAGATTTTTTTGTGTCGGGGTATTTAAAAGAAAGGGTGTATGTAACTCCTGTAACAACAAGAGATGAACTCATTAATAGGATTAGGATGCGTGTAATGAAATAAGACAATTTTTAGTTAATATTCCACGTGCCACGTTCCATGTTATTCGTCGGTGTGAATTATGTATTCAACAAAATGGTTCACATTTTGAACAGTTTCTTTGAATTTATTTATTATTATGATAGCGTTTTTGTTTTGTTGTTATAGGTTAAGTTTATTTGTTTAATTTATTTATTCCGTTCGTTTTCGTTCTTGTTAAAATCTTAAATAGTAATTCTTTCCAATTTTTTCCATAAATACGTATTATTTTAATATTTATGTTGTTTTTTTACTTTTATTTTCCTTTATTTAATTCAACTGAAAAGTTAGGAAAAAATCAGTGGAGTACTACTTTTTATTAAGAGACAAAAAAACGTGGGAATTGACATAATTTGATTCTTTTTTTTTTATTGTTCTTTTCATGGCACACTATTTTTTGCGGGAGCATCAGACGTACTTTGGTTACAATTTGGAAGCTGTTCATGGATTACAGCTAATTTATCTCAAAAACTATGCATTTTTCGAAAAAAAAATTCCCAAATCAAATGGGCAATCTAAATTTTTTAAGAGTTAGAGACATTGCATGAAAAAGTTCGGGGGGGATAAAGGGTGTACCACCCCAGAAAATGTACTACCCTGTAGATTTTGATGAACGTTAAACTACTCTTAATATTGAGTTTAAGAAGTGTAATATGTGTACTAAATTTGGATTTATTATTTTAAATAGTTTTGAAGATAAATTAAAAGAACTAAAAAAAATTAAAACTTTGAAACTCTGTGCATCCAAAACTAAGTGTTTGGCAACCTATGTTTATATGAACTTTGTTAATAATAAACTTTTGAAAGCTCTATCGACTATTAAAGTCCTGCTACAAAAACTGGAACACCCTATATCTATATCTATATATATATATATATATATATATATATATATATATGGTTGATTTTAGGTTTTACTCGAATCGAACTGAGGTCCTGCTGTACTGTCTCCTGTTTATATTTGGTGTTGTGTACTTTCACTGCTTTCACTGTTTTCCCTGCTTTCACTTTCCCTTCTTTCTTTTTCTCGGTGTTGGATGGTGCTGCTGTGCATGATGTTGGTATGGATGGTTCTGGTTCGGGTGATCGTTTCCTAGTGTGACGATGTTCTGCTAGTGTTATCTTCCATGTATTAGGCAGTCTCTGGGAATCGTCTCGTGTGTTAAGGTTCTGTTCCCGTTTCTCAATCTCGATCGCCTCTCGAATAGTACTTTTTGCCGCATGAGTAATGCTGGCTATCATCTTTGTGTTTTCAAAAGCGATGTTGTGTGATGTTCCACTAGCGTGTTGGGCTAACGATGATGTGGCTATATTCTTCTCGACACCATTCTTGTGTTCCTGTCGTCGAACATTGATCCGTCTGTTTGTCCTATGTACACCTTATCACATGTCCCGCAGGGGATGCTGTAGACTCCTTGGTCCTCCAAGTCGATTTTGGTTTTTGGTGTTGGGAGCACTGATGATATTTTTCTATCCGTATTAAACGTTGTCTTTATGTTGTGTTTGCTGAGGATTTTTGCAATCTTGTCTGTCGTTCCCTTTACATAAGGAAGTGTGACCTTGGCTGTTGGTGGTTCTTCCTCTTCTGTGGATTTCGTATTTCTTGGTCTTGACGCGTTCCGGATGTTCCTCATTGTGAATCCATTTTGTAGTAGAGCTGTTGTGAGAGTTGCCATATCCTCTTTCTTGTGAGTGGAATCCGTGAGTCTTATTGATCTCGTTACCAGTGTCTTTACAACCGACTTCAACTGCGAAGGATGATGGTGTGAGTGGGCGTTGAGATATCTATTGGTGTGCGTCGATTTTCTGTATACTGTGTGGCCGACTTACCCATTCTTTTTCTTGTAGATCAGTACGTCCAGGAATGGTAGCTGCTTGTCCTCCTCCACTTCCATGGTGAATTTGATCTTGTTGTGGGCGCTGTTTATGTGTTCTAAGAACTTATCGAGCTGTTCTCTTCCGTGCGGCCATATGACGAAGGTGTCATCATCGTATCTTAAGCATAGTTTCAGTTTGGGGCTGGCAGTGTTTAGAATCTCCATTTCCAACTCCTGCGTGAATAAGTTGGCTATCACAGGTGATAGTGGTGATCCCATTGGTGCTTCATCTACCTGTTTGTACCATTGTCCTTCGTAGATGAAGTAAGTGTTCCTCAGGCAGTGTTCCGTTAATATCAGGATGTCTTTCTATATTTGATACATTTTCTGGATGATTTCTAGTGACTCGTTGATCGGAATGTTTATAAATAGTGACACGGCGTCAAAACTTACTAGTAAGTGGTCCTGGTTCACTTTGGTACGCCTTTCTTGTGAATTTTCGGTATCCCATACAGTTTCGGACATTTCGAAGATGTTTCCTGTGGTATCAGTTCAAGTTGTTTCTCCTTGCTGATCTTGCTGTCCTTGATTTTGGTCTTGGTGGTTTTCTTCAGGGTGGATTGTGGGATCCCTCTTTATCTGCTGGTATGCCGGCTCTTATAACAGTTGTCGGACCTTAGTGTCGTAGTCTTCTTTGTCTATTATCACCGTGACGTTCCCTTTGTCGGCTGGGAGGATGATGATACCCTTGTTGGATTTTAGGTTTCGTAGAGCGTGCAGCTAGTTTTTCGGTAGATTGCTCCTTGGCGTACGTGCTTTGCTCAGTACCTGAGAAACGTCCTGTCGTATTGATTCGGCTGCGTCTTTCTCCAGTTTTGCGATGGATGACTCCACTCCACATATGATTTCTTCCACAGGAATTCGTTGAGGTGCTATCGCAAAATTGAAGCCTTTGCTGAGTATGCTTCTTGATGCTTCGTCTAGTTGATATTTGGAGATATTAACGGAACACTGCCTGAGGAACACTTACTTCATCTACGAAGGACAACGGTACAAACAGGTAGATGAAGCACCAATGGGATCACCACTATCACCTGTGATAGCCAACTTATTCACGCAGGAGTTGTAAATGGAGATTCTAAACACCGCCAGCCTCAAACCGAAACTATGCTTAAGATACGTTGATGACACCTTCGTCATATGGCCGCACTAAAGAGAACAGCTCGATAAGTTCTTAGAACACATAAACAGCGCCCACAATAAGATCAAATTCACCATGGAAGTGGAGGAGGACAAGCAGCTACCATTCCTGGACGTACTGATCTACAAGAAGAAGAATGGGTAAGTCGGCCACACAATATACAGAAAATCGACGCACACCAATAGATATCTCAACGCCCACTCACACCATCATCCTTCGCAGTTGAAGTCGGTTGTAAAGACACTGGTAACGAGATCAATAAGACTCACGGATTCCACTCACAAGAAAGAGGAGATGGCAACTCTCACAACAGCTCTACTGCAAAATGGATTCACAATGAGGAACATCCGGAACGCGTCAAGACCAAGAAATACGAAACCCATAGAAGAGGAGGAACCACCAACAGCCAAGGTCACACTTCCTTATGTAAAGGGAACGACAGACAAGATTGCAAAAATCCTCAGTAAACACAACATAAAGACAACGTTCAACACGGACAGAAAAATATCATCAGTGCTCTCAATACCAAAAACCAAAATCTACTTGGAGGACCAAGGAGTCTACAGCATCCCCTGCGGGACATGTGACAAGGTGTACATAGGACAAACAAACAGACGGATCAACGTTCGACGACAGGAACACAAGAATGGTGTCGACAAGAATATAGCCACATCATCGTTAGCCCAACACGCCAGTACAACATCACACAACATCGCTTTTGAAAACACAAAGATGATATCCAGCATTACTCATGCGGCAAAAAGAACTATTCCAGAGGCGATCGAGATTGAGAAACGGGAACAGAACCTTAACACACGAGACGATTCCCAAAGACTGCCTAATACATGGAAGATAACACTAGCAGAACATCGTCACACAAGGAAACGATCCTCCGAACCAGAACCATCCATACCAACATCATGCACAGCAGCACCATCCAACACCGAGAAAAAGAAAGAAGGGAAAGTGAAAGCAGGGAAAACAGTGAAAGTAGTGAAAGCAGTGAAAGTACACAACACCAAATATAAATAGGAGACAGGACAGCAGGACCTCAGTTCGATTCGAGTAACACGGAGCCGAACAAATCAGTTGGAGAAGGAGAAAACTTGAAAATGGCAAAAGAGACTTTGCCCAACCGTCATTTTTGTACCGGCAGGAGTCAGAAACATCACCAGCAGACGCGAGACAACGCCCGGATAAAAACAACAGTTTTCATATATACATATATATATATACATATATATATATATATATATATATATATATATATATATATATAGTGTCCAGAACCTCTACGGACAAACTTTGCGTAGTGATTCTAGACCCAAAAATAAAAAAAGTTATTTTCCTCGGTTTTATGGCGATATTTTGCGAACAAATTTGAATGTGGTCCTGCAATTTGGAGCACGGGTGTTTTTGTGGTCGAGAATCTTAAAATATTTTATTGATTTTGATGCTGCCTGCAGAGGACGCCATCTACAGTGGTATGCTAAAAGTTAATTGGCCTTAACTTTTTTACAACCCGGTATATTGACGTTCCGTTTAAATTAGTTTGTTCCCTTTTCAGTTCTAAGCAAAAAAGGTATTACTTGGTTATCTTACTTGCCTCTCACTTCAACGGTTTTCGAGATATTGGTTGATGAACAGTTCAATTTAATTCCCTATAATCCTTAACTAATTGGAATTAAAAATCAAAGTAACGTATGTTTGCATTTTTATTTTAACTTTGAATTTAAGATCCAAAATGAAGAAATAAATAATAAAACTAAAAAAATAAATATTGCAAAAGGTGTTCCACATGATGACCATTTGTTTCGATACATAATCTTACTCGTTTTGATAATAAGCGGTATATTGACCTTCCGTTTGAATTAGTTTGTTCCCTTTTCAGTTCTAAGCAAAAAGGTATACTTGGCCGATGGCTCTCAGATCAACCGTTTTCGAGATATTGGTTGAAGAACAGCTTAATTTATTTAACCAGCTATTGAATCTCTTGCCATTTTAGCAGGCTTTGACTAAAACAAAATGACAAGTTGTTGCTTAGATACACAAGTGTATTTATGACATTTGTTGTTACTCTTGTTGATACAGCGTCCCAAATTTCAAATTAACATAAAACCGAGGAAAATAAAATTTTTTCACACCCTGTAGATCCTAAACGAAGCGTTTCTGGACCTGTGTTTATATGAACTTTTTTCTTATATATATATATATATATATATATATATATATATATATATATATATATATATATATAGATATAGACTGGAACGTAGAAATGAAAACTGATAATGTTATTTAAAATATTAATTAGGTAACAGTTATCACCGTCGTGTTTAAGTTTTACATATTTATTAAAAGAGAGTGTGTGTTTATCCATCTTTCACAATATTAATTTGAAAGAATATTTAAAGCAAGTCAAGTGTCGTAACAAAAAATCCTAATGCTTTAAGCTATAGTCCCATTCCAATTAATTTTAACTTGAGGGAGCTTTTCTCCATTGCCTGTACCGAGGTTGGAAACACAAGTCTACTGCCGCTATCTTGAAATCCACCTTGATCGGACATTGTCTAAGATTTACGGGGAAGCCTATTATGTGCTACGACACACAATTTTCCAGTAGCGCTTGAGGCCGCCTGTACAGCAAGTGACAACCAACGTTACCCTAATTTCCCAACAGCTACTTACCGTGTAGTTAAATAATTTCACAACTAACTTATATATTTACCTTAATAATGTGGATTAGAAATAAAGTGGAATTTTTAATGATAAAATACAGGTTACGCACCGGTAAATAAAGGTAATGGACAAAAATGTAAGAGCTTTTGGGACGATATGGAGAACGTATTGAATATATGTAAGCCAAGTGAAAGAATTATTTTATTTGGCGACGTAAATGGGTGGGTGGGTGTACAAACAAAGCTTACGGAACGCGTTTTAGAAAAGTTTGGATTCAAGAGTAAATGTGAATAGTAAACGGCTGTTTTACCCTACAAATGATCTAAATATATGGGTGTTAGTACATATACATGGGAAAGAGCTGAATCTTAAAGTGTGATTGACTTGATCGATTGCAATAAAGAATTTAATAACCTGGATAGGGATACAAAGGTATAACGTACGCGTACATGGAAACGATTGCTGCGAATTGTGAGACTGAGGAAAAGAGGTTATACGAAGTGTAAATATTGCGAAAGAAAGAGGCGCGCCACTTATTAAGGATATGTAAAGAGCATTTTATGGTGACAGAAGGTGAGAAAAATGCAAATACGAATGTTGAATAGTATGAAGGACATAATATGGAATGAGTATGGATTCAGGAAAAGCAAACGGTTAGTGAATGTACGAATTTTGTCTTTATGTATGAAAACTAATGTAAATTCTAAATATTTCGAATTTACATCAGTTCCACATATATAAAGACAAAATTTGCATCGATTGGGCTTGTATCTCAGATGGTTAAAGCGCTACTGTAGCAAAGTAGATGTCGTAGGTTCAAATCCTACTCGAGGTAAACGTTTTATTTATGTATTTAATAAAATTAATGATAATTTTTAATTATTCGTTCATAACAAAACACATAATAATTTAACATTAGCCAAGTTGCTTTGATATGTGTGAATCCTTGCAATATTGCAGGCTCACATCCATTAATATAAGTAATTTGACTGTAATATTATTATATTTAGAATTTAAATCAGTTCTATATACATAAAGACAAAATTTGCAATAATTGGGGCTTGAATCTCGATAGCTCAGATGGGTAGAGCGCTACCCTAGCAGAGTAGGATCAAATCCGAAAGTTCAGAGTCCTGGTGCCATTAATTATTTTACATACATCTAGTATTTATCTATTCACACAGCTGTAGGCAGACGCACAGAAGTAAGGGATCGGAGCACTCATTACCGTACTACTCACACTAATAAAAATCCGCAATAAAAGCGAGTAAATTTCCAAAGATGAAGCACTACCTTAAACACTATCCTAATCTCGGATTTGATAAAGGTCTAGCAGACCACGGTAACACCAACACAAAGTTCCCCGGACTTGAACAATTTTAACATCGAAAATATGTCAAAGTACACGCAAAGGTGTAAATGTATTGACAATGTCCCAAAATCCAAATAAAAAAAGTACAAGATCTAAACAAAAACGTAAAATAAGATCCGTTACTGCTCTAGGATTATATCAATTGTACAATACTCTAGGAAACTATAATTGGGATTTTATTGGTGGTGGAAGTGATGTTGAATTAATTTTCTGTCATTTTATAACAACTATTACAGAGGTTTATAGTATTTCTTTCTCCAACAAAATATTTACAATCAGTACTCATCTAGCTCAACCAAGTTAAATTCGCTTAATCAAGACAAAAAATCAAAGAGAATATCTGGCACTCCTAAACCAATTCAAGACTTCATTTTCCTAGTGAATATGTTTAAAAAATATTTCGTGAAAGAAGAAATTTGTATAGGGAGGATATCAAACCGAGCAAAATTAAAAGCAAGAATGATTTTATCGAAAATGCACAAAAGTATTCTGCTTTCTATCTAACACGATTCTCGTTAAAATTGGTAACTCTGAATGCAGTAAGGGATGTTATTAACAACTTGAGTTCCAGTAAATCGAAAGACATTTTTGGTTTCAATCCATACATTGTTAAATCAATTAAAAATATTATTGTAATTCCTTTAACCAAGGTATGTATTGGGCAGATTTACTCTCCCAAGCACTTAAAAAAAGCAAAAGTTATTTCAAATCTCAAAAAGGGCGACTCTAATGACATTACAAATTTTGGTCCATTTCCATCATTCCCGTTTTTGCAAAAAAATTTGAGAAACTCATAAAAACAAATTGTCAATTAATTGGACGAAAACAACTACTATAACAATAATCAATATGATTATCGGACGGGATCGTCAACCGCTGTTAAATACTTAGTCGATTATGTTTTAAAAACTTTTGAACGTGGCGAATATGGTGAGGAGCTTCTCTACGATCTCACCAAGGCTTGTGATTGCGTGTTACATACTATTTTAATACAGAAATTAATTAAATATGGTTTTAATGACAACTCGGTTTCGTTTTTTAAATCATACCTATCAGATGAAACAAGCCTTTATTTCAATAATGAAACATCGGAAACGTCGGAAGTGCACATAGGGGTATCGCAAGGATCAATTTTAGGATCAGATTTATTCATTATTTTTATTAACGACCTTTTTCAAACAGCTGTTGACAATATCATCTTATATGCGGATGACTGCACGATGCACGTGAGTGAAATAACAAATCTTCTGCTACAAATATCCTGGCCAATGTGCGAGTAAAGGTTGAGTCATGGTTTGTGGAAAACCGTCTGGTAATGAATGATAGTAAAACTTAAACAATATCTTTGGTGATAAATAACACCATTAAAAGTATGCCAAAATTTTAGGTGTATTTATCGATGAGAAGCTGATATGGTCATCTCACTGTATTAACGTGTCAAAAAAATGATCTAAAAATACATACATTGTCACGTGTTCAAAATCATCTTGCAACTAGCCCAAATTTTCTATAGATAGACTGTAAAGGTAGGGTCTAGCATAGCTGATCTTTGAAGATCACAAAGTTGTAGTGCACTGAATCCGTGGGTAGTGTGACTCTGCAGTACAGAGACTCAAGGCGCCACCTAGTTTTAGATAAGACAGTCCATAAACTGCGAAATGGGAAGTGAAACTGTCAGATAACACATATAAGTACACATAAAAATAAGTAACACACAATATTCAAGAAAAACGCAATCTTGGCCAAACTAAATAATTGTGTTTATCTAATCAAAAGAATTAAACTGTATTATGTATAACCCTAAATTGTAGAGAAAAAAACATACACCAATAAGTTCGGTACTAATCCAGAATTTAACAATATGTCCTAATTTTTAGTTAACCAAAAGAATGTTTTGTCTTGGCGAGATAGTGATTACCCTATTGCCTTACAAAAGGTTATAAAGACCTCTTTATTTTATTGTTAAAGAAAAATTTAAGTAAAACCTAAAAATAAGAAAAACAATTGTTACGGGCGAAAATGGCAGTAGATCGAAAGTAACAGATAAAGAAGGGACCGGTACCTCGTAATACATAAAACACAATAAGGGTAAGTCATAAATCATATGGGCGCCAAAATGATTATAAATATCAATATGGGGGTCGTAATACCTAAATGCGAATGGTTCACAGTTAAGTTCCAAACAAACAAAAAAACTTGCTTATCTTGTGCCGCAAACCCGGTAAATCAGTAAATTGACAGCCTCGGTCCGTGGTTTCCTACAAAACTTCAAGATATCTGCACGTAATCGCAATAAAATGACGTTCTAATAAAACAGCTGATCGGTTAACGATCTTATTTACTCTCTCTCTCTCTCCTCTCTCTCTCTCTCTCTCTCTATATATATATATATATATATATATATATATATATATATATATATATATAATATACGTTATATTAAACCTTACGAAACTTATCCCTTAAAATGAAATTATATCAACAAAACTCAAAATAGCCAATAGAAACCCTCACCAACTGTACGTTAATACGTAAATTTGTATGCAATAACCAGAATTAAAAAAATTACGCACAATATGAAATGATACACACATGGGTGAATTTTATAAAATTAATTTATACGCCTGAAGGACTCATAAGCAAAACCATGAACTAAAGAAAACGTATTCATCCGCCTGACAGATACAAATAAAAGAAAACACTTTATTAAAGCTACCAGCAAACCAAAGAATAAACGTACGGAAATAATTACCTTAATTTGTGCAAACGTTCCCTCTGACTTTCATGTGCGTTGCGTGTGCGTACACGTGTGCGTGTGCGTGTGCGCGTGCGTGTGCGTGTGCGTGTGCGTGTGCATGTGCGTTGTGAGTGTACGTGTGCGTGTATGGCGTGCGTGTGCGTGTGTCGTGCGTGACGTGTCGTGGATGTATTGTGCGTGTGCGTGTGCGTGTGCGTGTTGCTGTGTGCGTGTGAGTGTAATGTGCGTGCGCGTTTGCGTGTGCGTGTGCGTGTGCGTGTGCGTATACGTGTGCGTGTGCGTGTGCGTGTGCGTGTGCGTGGTGCGTGTCGCTGTGCGTGTGCGTGCGTGTGCGTGTGCGTGTGCGTATCGTGTGCGTGTGCGTAGTGGTGTGCGTGTGGTGTGCGTGTGCGTGTGCGTGTGCGTGTGGGTGTGCGTGTGCGTGTGCGTGTGCATGTGCGTGTGCGTGTGCGTGTGCGTGTGCGTGTGCATGTGCGTGTGCGTGTGCGTGTTCGTATGTGTGCGGTGCGTGTGCGTGCGTGTGAGTGTGCATATACGTGTGCGTATGTGTGTGCGTGTGCGTGTGCGTGCGCGTGTGCGTAAGCGTGTGCGTGTGCGTATACCTGTGCATGTGCGTGTGGTGTGCTATACGTTGCGTGTGTGTGCGTGTGCGTGTGCGTGTGTGCTGTGCGTGTGCGTGTGGTGTGCGTGTACATGTGCGTGCGCGTTTGCGTGTGCGTGTGCGTATACGTGTGCGTGTGCGTGTGAGTGTGCATATACGTGTGCGTATGTGTGTGCGTGTGCGTGTGCGTGCGCGTGTGCGTAAGCGTGTGCGTGTGCGTATACCTGTGCATGTGCGTGTTAGTGTGCATATACGTATGCGTGTGTGTGCGTGTGCGTGTGCGTGGTGTGCGTGCGTGTGCGTGTGAGTGTGCGTGTACAAGTGCGTGCGCGTTTGCGTGTGCGTGTGCGTATACGTGTGCGTGTGCGTGTGAGTGTGCATATACGTATGCGTGTGTGTGTGTGCGTGTGCGTGTGCGTGTGCGTGTGCGTGTGCGTGTGCGTGTGCGTATACGTGTGCGTGTGCGCGTGCGTGTGCGTGTGCGTGTGCGTGTGCATGTGCATGTGCGTGCGCGTATGCGTGTGCGTGTGCGTGTGCATATACGTGGTGCGTGTGCGTGTGGTGTGCGTGTGGTGTGCGTGTGCGTGTGCGTGTGCGTGTGCTGTGTGCGTGTGCGTGTGCGTGTGCGTGTGCGTGTGCGTGTGCGTGTGCGTGTGCATGTGCGTGTGCGTGTGCGAGTTCGTATGTGTGCGGTGCGTGTGCGTGCGTGTGAGTGTGCATATACGTGTGCGTATGTGTGTGCGTGTGCGTGTGCGTGCGCGTGTGCGTAAGCGTGTGCGTGTGCGTATACCTGTGCATGTGCGTGTGAGTGTGCATATACGTATGCGTGTGTGTGCGTGTGCGTGTGCGTGTGTGCGTGCGTGTGCGTGGGTGTGCGTGTACATGTGCGTTGCGCGTTTGCGTGTGCGTGTGCGTATACGTGTGCGTGTGCGTGTGGTGTCGCTACGTATGCGTGTGTGTGTGCGTGTGCGGTGCGTGTGCGTGTGCGTGTGCGTGTGCGTGCTGCGTGTGCGTGTGCGTGTGCGTGCGTGTGCGGTGCGTGTGCGTGTGCGTGTGCGTGTGCGTGTGCGTGTGCGTGTGCGTGTGCGTGTGTGTGTGCGCGTGCGCGGTGCGTGTGGTGTGTGTGCGTGCGCGCGCGGTGCGTGTGCGTGTACATGTGCGTGCACGTTTGCGTGTGCGTGTGCGTGTGCGTATACGTGTGCGTGTGCGAGTGAGTGTGCGTGTGCGTGTGCGTGTGCGTGTGCGTTTGCGTGTGCGTGTGCGTGCGTGTGGTGTGCATATACGTACGCTTGCGGTGTGCGTGTGCGTGTGCGTGTGTGTGCGTGGCGAGTGCGTCCAGGTGCGTGCGTGCGCGCGCGTGTGCGTGTGCGTGTGCGTGTGCGTTTGCGTGTGCATTTGCGTGGTTGCGTGCGTATGCGCGTGCTTATGCGTGCGCCTGTGTGTGTGCATGTGCGTGTGCATGGGCGCGTGCGCATGCGCGTGCGTGCTCGTGTGCGTGTCCGTATGTGTGTGCGTGTGCGTGTGCGTGGACGCGCGCGTGTGCGGGTGCGCAAGCTGGTGTGCGTGTGCGTGTGCGTTGGCGTGTGCGTGTGCATGTGCGAGTGAGTGTGCGTGTGCGTGCGCGTGTGCGTGTGCGCGTGCGTGTGCGTGTGCGTGCGTGTGAGTGTGCATATACGTATGCTTGCGTGTGTGCGTGTGCGTGTGCGTGTGTGTGTGCGTGCGCGAGTGCGTCCAGGTGCGTACGTGCGCGCGCGCGTGTGCGTGTGCGTGTGCGTGTGCGTTTGCGTGTGCGTTTGCGTGGTTGCGTGCGTATGCGCGTGCTTATGCGTGCGCCTGTGTGTGTGCATGTGCGTGTGCATGGGCGCGTGCGTATGCGCGTGCGTGCTCGTGTGCGTGTCCGTATGCGTGTGCGTGTGCGTGTGCGTGGACGCGCGCGTGTGCGGGTGCGCAAGCTGGTGTGCGTGTGCGTGTGCGTTGGCGTGTGGGTGTGCATGTGCGTTGCGTGTGCGTGTGCGTCTGCGTGTGCGTGTGTGTATGTACGTGTGAGTGCTCGTGTGCGTGTGCGTATACGTGTGCGTGTGCGAGTGAGTGTGCGTGTGCGTGTGCGTGTGCGTGCGTGTGGGTGTGCGTATACGTATGCTTGCGTGTGTGCGTGTGCGTGTGCGTGTGTGTGTGTGCATGAGTGCGTCCAGGTGTGTGCGTGCGCGCGCGCGTGTGCGTGTGCGTGTGCGTGTGCGTTTGCGTGTGCGCTTGCGCGGTTGCGTGTGTATGCGCGTGCGTATGCGTGCGCCTGTGCGTGTGCGTGTGCGTGTGCGTGGGCGCGTGCGTATGCGCGTGCGTGCTCGTGTGCGTGTCCGTATGTGTGTGCGTGTGCGTCTGCGTGGACGTGCGCGTGTGCGGGTGCGGGTGCGCAAGCTGGTGTGCGTGTGCGTTGGCGTGTGCGTGTGCATGTGCGTTGCGTGTGCGTGTGCGTGTGCGTGTGTGTATGTACGTGTGAGTGCTCGTGTGCGTGTGCGTATGCGTATGCGTGTGCGTGTGCGCGTGCGTGTGCGTGGACGCGCTCGTTTGCGGTTGCGCAAGCGCGTGTGCGAGTGCGTGTGCGTTGGCGAGTGCGTGTGCGTGTGCGTGTGCGTGTGCGTGTGCGTGTGCGTGTGCGTGTGCGTGTGTGTGTGCGTTTGCGTGGGCACGTGCGTATACGCGTGCGTATGCGTGTGCCTGTGCGTGTGCATGTGCATGTCCGTGGGCGCGTGCGTGCTCGTGTGCGTGTGCGTATGCCTGTGCGTGTGCGTGTACGCGTGCGTGTGCGTGTACGTGGACGTGCGCGTGTGCGGGTGCATGTGCGTGTGCCTGTGCGTGTCCGTATGCGTGTACGTGTGCATGTGCGTGTGCGTGTGCGTGTGCGTCTGCGTCTGCGTGTGCGTGTGCGTCTGCGTGTGTTCTGCGTGTGCGTGTACGTGAGCGTGTGCGTGTTTGCGTGCGTGTGCACGTATGAGTGTGCGTGTGCATGTGCGTAAGCGTGTGCGTGTACGTGCGCGGGTGTGTGCACTTGTGCGTGTGCGTGGTCTACGCGTGCCGTAGAATTGCCTCGGATTGACTTGGCCACAAGGGGCGGTCAAGCTCAAATCAAACAAGCCCCGTTGCTGACGATTCTGCAAGGAATGACTCGCGAGGCGTGGAATGTTAGAGGTATGTACTGTACAGAATTTGAAATTGCGAATGTAATGTAAGAAAAGCAGCTTGATATTCTGTGTGTATTGGAGGCAAAGCGCAAAGGAAAGGATTCACGTGTAATGTATGGATGGAACTGTGGATCGTACCACTTTTTTGTTGTATAAAGGACACTGACGTTGAAAGTGAATTGATAAGCTTGAAAGTTTGTGTTTTCACTTGAGCCAAGCACGTATGTGGAAGAGCGACTGTAGGTAGACAGAAAAGTGTGCTTGGTGGAATGAATCGGTGAAAAAGGTTGTATGTAAGAAAAAAGGTGCGTATATGGCAATGATGACTGCATAAAATGAGAATGAGAAAAGCCGATTGTATGAGGTGTACCGATTAAGAAACAAAGAAGCGAAGGAAGCAGTGAGAATAGGTAAAGAAGAAGTAATTGGTGTGAAAGGAGAGAAAATGCAGAATGACTTTAAGGGAAACAAAAAACTCTTCTGGAAATGGGCCAAAAATTCAAAACGTGGCCCAACACAGAACTTTGCAGGACTGATGAATATGAGCAATGAAACAGTATGAGACGAATATGAAATGAGGAGATGCTGACAAGAATATTTCGGAAAGCTGGACAGTAGTGAGGAAAATAAGACTGAAGGGTTAAATAAGAAGAATGTAGAAGGAATGGTGAATGAAACTGAGAAGGATATTGGGATAAATGAGGTAGAGAAAACGGTAGGAAAGTTGAAAAACTGTAAAGGAGCAGGCGTAGATGAAGTCACAGGTGAAATGCTAATGTATGGAGGTGCAAAGCATATATGACGATTTTGTGAATTTTTCAATGTATGCCTTAAGTGTGGAAAAGTGTCTAGTGATTAGAAGTGCGAGATTATTGTACAACTGCATAAGGGCAAGAGGAACAAAAGTAATTGCAAGAACTACAGATGAATAAGTTTTCACGGTGTACCTGGTAAGGTATTTCGAAGAATACTACATTACACTATGAAAAACTACACAAACTAAGATTTGGGATGTGCAGGGCGGCTTCATGCCAGGAGAAGGATATGTCGACCAGATGGTTGCCCTCCAGCATGTGATCGAATATTGTTTAAGTGTAAAAAGGAACTTACACTGTGCGTTTGTAGATCTGGAGAAAGCATATGACAGAGTGAATAGGCAGAGGCTGAGGGAAATATTAAATGAATATGTGGTAAGTAAGGGTCTAAGAAACGGAGTAAGCGCGGTATAGAACGCAAGTGTTAGGGTGTGTCCGTGTGTCCGTGTGTCCGTGTGTCCGTGTGTCCGTGTGTCCGTGTGTCCGTGTGTCCGTGTGTCCGTGTGTCCGTGCGTCCGTGTGTCCGTGCGGCCGTGCGTCCGCGCGTGCGCGTGCGTGTGCGTGCGCATGCGCGTGTGCGTGTGCGTGTGCGCGTGTGCGTGCACGCGCGCGTGCGTGTGCGCGTGCGCATGCGTCTGCGTGTGCGTACGTGCGTGCGTACGTGCGTGCGTGGTGCGTGCGTGCGTGCCATCGTAGGAGCGTGCGTGCGTGCGTGCGTGCGTGCGTGCGTGCGTAGGAACGTGCGTGCGTGTGTAGGAGCGTACGTGCGTGCGTGTGTGCGTGCGTGCGTGCGTACGTGCGCGCGTGCGTGCGTGCGTGGGTGCGTGCGTGCGTGCGTGCGTGCGTGCGTGTGTGTGTGTGTGTCTCTAAGCAACAGTTATAGAAACGTAATTGGACAGTAATTGTTATATGGTGTACTATATTATCACTAAGATCATGTTAGTGAAACGTTATCAGGATGAATGTAGTTTCATAAATGCGCGAAATAATTGATATAAAACCTAACTAAAATGGGTATTTCGATTGATTCAATGTCTTCCAACAAACTGAACATCAGTACATTCTGTCAGAATAAGTATAATTTGCTTAGAAGCGACTTTACTTTTAGTTTAAATAGCAAATGAAAGTCATGAATTGCTAACTATTTAATACCTAAAGTTTTTACAGTGGTCCGATATAGGCATGACAACTAGTCCAAAATGATCTGGAAACCTCTGGAACATTGCGTAGAAAATCAATTCTTACAATTTATTTACTGTACCCTACCATAGTTCGATCTGCCTTACATCACACCAATTACATTTTGTTTTCTGGGTGTCTAAGGTAATCGGCAAAAGCCTTTATAAAACCACCAAATTCTCAATTAATTAGTTATTTTTTAAGGATTTTCTAATATATTTCTTATTACTTATGTATGCTATCAGTGCATTTACTTATTAGAAAAGTTAATATATCTTAAAAAAACATTTATAAAAACGGAATACAAATGGGTAATTATACCCAATCAAAATTGGATGATTTTAATTATACCATAGCAGTTTTACAAAATGAACCGTCTTTAAATTGTGCAATAAATATAAATTTTAAATGAGACAAGTATATCATGTTTTGTTCATTAGCATAAAATGACCAAAATCTTGAATTTTTATGGCTAAATGTTAAACACAAAAATATATTGCTTAATCATATGCAACTTTCTTGTTGAATAAAATAATTTAAAAAGTACTTATAACATTTATTGAAAATTTATTTTCCAAATAATTTAAAATTTGTTATTCGGCATAAATTATACACTTACATATAAATAGCACATTGATGTTCCTACTCTTAAAGATACCTAATTAATTTATGCAAAGTATTATTAATTAAAAAAAGTATTGACTCACAGATTTTAAAAATAAAACAGATTATTCAATGTATTTAATTATAGGTCTGAATCCGTTAACTCCCGCGGTATATGTTACAACCACTTTTACACCTGAAGGATCCGTAAATTCATAACCTCCGTGAATTGTCGGATGGTCTACATTTTCAGAATCTTCAAAGACAAGTTCTTCATTTCTTTGAATTCCATTACTGGTTTCATACCCAAACTTATATCCATTGTAAAGATTGTTTTCGTTACTGTATCTTACAATGTAAGCACCCCCTTCACGATGACGACGTCCGCTTCGTTCTTTTGCTGCTTGATTTTGTATTTTAGTCGTTGATTGTATACTTTTAACGGAATTATCGTAATCTGAGATTTTCGTATCTTCTAAAATTGAATTTGGTTGTTGAGGTTCATAGCGAATATTGCGTTCGGTAGTTGTGGTAATACCTTCTGTGTAATAATTTGTGATTTTTTGAGGACGTCGTCGACTGTTACGTTCGGTTGCCGTAACAGCACTTTCTGTGGGATGGTATGTTGTTGTCGTTGGACGTTGTCGTCGTTGGATTGTGTCCTCATGTTGTAGGGGTTCTTTACGTATGTGAACGAAATTTTGTTCTAAGGGTTGAGAAGTCATTGAAAATCGAGCAGTTCCACGGATACGGCTGTTTCTTATTGGTTGAGCTGTGTCACCTCTGGTGGATTGGCGAGGAACATGTTCGGAATCAACTGACGTTTTAGTTTGACGTGAAATTGAACTTCCTCTTGAGGCTTGATGTAAAACACGTTCTGGTACAACTGACGTTTTAGTTTTATATGATAGTGTATCACTGGTGGATTGATGATAAGTATGTTCTGGTGAAACTGGTACTTTAGTTTGGCGTGAAATTGTATGACTTCTAGTGGGTTGATAGGAAACAGGTTCACGCGATTTAGATTGACGTGGAACTGTGTCACTCCTGGTGGATTGATGTGAAACGACTTCTGGTGCAAGTGACGTTTTGGTTTGATATGAATCTATAACACTTCCGGTAGATTGTTGTGAAACTGGTTCTGATGAAAATGACGTTTTACTTTGGTGAGAAACTGTATCACTTCTGGTGGATTGATGTGAAACGCGTTCTGGTACAAGTGACGCTTTGGTTTCATATGAATCTATATCATTTCCGGAATATTGTTGTGACACTCGTTCTGGTGCAAGTGACGTTTGACTTTGGTGTGAAACTGTATCACTTATGGTGGATTGGAGTGAAATGAGTTCTGGTATAAGTGACGTTTTGGTTTGATATGAATCTGTATGACTTCTGGTGGATTCTTGTGAAATATGTTCTGGTGCAGCTGACGTTTTAGTTTGTTGTGAAACTGTGTCATCTCTGGTGGATTGATGTGAAACGCGTTCTAGGTCAAGTGCCGTTTTGGTTTGATATGAGTCAATATCACTATTGGTGGATTGTTGTGAAATACGTTCTGGTGTAGCATATTCTGAAGAAGCTGACGTTTTAGTTTGATACTTAGTTGGTTCAAAATATTGCAATGTAGGGTAGGTGACAGTTGTGAAACTATCCGTATCGTAAAACGATGTTAAATCTTGTGGTACATGTTCACTTACCGTTGGTTTCAATTTTGGTAGTGGTTCTAGATGTATATAAACTGGTATAGTTGTTTCAGGAGCACTAAAATATTGATTACCTTGATAAGCGTTAGGAATAACTTCTGGAGAACCTTCGTGATAAACAATTTTGTTGTCTATATCTTGTGGGTATTGATAACTTCGATTTATTGCCAATGCAATCAAGGTCAATAAAATTACCTGAAAATGTCAAATGACGTAATTTTATCTATAATCACTTATTACAAATGTAAATGAATACTTAAGCTACAGTGCTTTGTTCTTGCAGAAACAAATTAATTATGTATGATAAATGTTATGATTTTGATCAAATACTCTACTTACCGTCCTCATTGTGATGATTTTCTTCTTGTAACGAAACTAGTTCTAACCTAGACAGTAATACTCTTTTATAATACAGAAAAAGAGGGAGAAAATTTGACGCATTTTAACTAAATGGTGTCATCTTTAATCATTAAATATTCATGTTTATGTGGTCTTTAGCATTTAAATAGTATCAGAAGCCAGTTTTTAGTGATGTGAACAATAATTTTATTCCGTAAATAGAATCAAAGTTGTTGCTAATCCTCACAAAGATAAATTGGAACTTTTTGTTAACAAAACCTAGTCTTTAATGCAAGAAGGTAAATGCAGTTTTTATCTAAAAAACATATTATTTATATTAATTAATGGCATTGATGTAAAACTACAAAATATCCTTCATTTGCTAAGGTAAATTTTATGTTAATCGTTTCTTAAAAATGTGTAATTGGTAGCGTTTGCTATGATTACATTTTCAGGGTCGTTGTATCACAAAAGTAATGTTATGAAATAATGAGGTTCAAAAGTTTTTAATTTGAAAAAACTTAATGTTTCGTCGCAAATTTGTTACTTAATTTTACGATCGTTCTATATTTTCCATTTATTATAAATATTTTCCTTTATTAAAATTGAATTAACTCTAATTAATTTTTAAATTAGTTCTCTTTCAAATTTAATCAATTTAAAATTAAGCCTTTTCCTTTTTTAAAGGCGGATTTATGCAGCCATTTTTAAAGATGACCAACTTCTATCTTTAAAAATGAAAATTATGAATGCTGCTGCGTGTAGGGTATAACAACAACGTGACGAGTAGCTGATCAGCTAGTAATTACAACTTACAATTTGTGCTTCCTTCGTTTGTATTGTTTGTGTTTGGGTGTTTATAAATAAAAATATCTGAAAGAATTGATTCGTTTCTAATAGAGCTAATTAGGAAACACTCATTTATTTACGACAAAAAGGAGTATTTAGTTAAAAATAAAGAAGCAAGAAAAAATGGTTGGCAAAGCATAGGAAATATATTAAACAAGAAAGGTAGGTTAGAAATTAGTCATAATACTTGAATGAATAATAAAAATTTTTTTAATTAGGTGCAGAATGTGAACAACGGTGGTCTGTGTTAAGAACACGCTACAGCACCGAGCGCTGAGAATTAATAAAACCTTTGGGTTCGGCCACAGGGTGGGCCTTTATTCGACGCCTTAGGGTTTTTGGATGAGCATATAGTTAAAAAGAAGTAAGTAGTAGAATTTCTTATTACGTAAGCTTCTAAAGCATTCTTACGAGACCAAAAGAAACTTCGCCTTAATTAAAAAACGTGACACACTTGCCGATGAACTGGCATGTTTATAATATCGGAAGTAGAGCCGTGTAGCGTGGTGTTAATTTCAAACTTGGATTTCGAATGCCAGATTGCTGGTACTTCAACGGTGGCCTCAAGCTTAGACTCATACCCGCAGATTCCTGCCGAAGTAGCAGCACCTCCAAGCTCATCTTCGTCTTCACAAGTCGCTGCCGAACTAGCAGCGCCTCCTACCTTGTCTTCGTCTTCACAGGTTACTGCCGAACTAGCAGCGCCCCTTAGCTCATCTTCGTCTTCGCAGGTTGCTGTCGAAGTAGCAGGGCCTATATCAGAATTGCGAAGTAAAAATGTGTCGATGAAAATATAAATGATGCTATTGCAAATGTACATCAATGCTTTGAAAAAAAACTGAGAAAGAGCCAGAAAATGCCAATATGTGTTTTTCGAAAAGGTATATTATCACTTATGTGAAATGAAAAACAGAAAACAAAAAACGGCTTTAATGATCCTATACACTTAGACATATTCCATCGTTCAAAAACCCATTTCTTATTTGAATAAAATCTTCCATAAATTAGGAATAATGGCATCAATACTTTCCACAATATTTTTGTAGTTTCATGAATTATTACACAAACCGTGCTGTGTCCGACGTAGTGTCCCCACGCATTTTTTCTTGCATAGAACAACAGTCTGCTAAATAGCTAAAATTAGATAAATTGTAGGTTCACATACTTACTGTAACGTAATTAAAAGCGGATGAGCAGGGGGCAATGGGTTTTTAGATATATCTTTTTTTAAGTGCGGTTCTACTAATTTTAATAAATTATCAAATAATTCTGGTGACATTCCAGTATACACCGTGTCCAAGATAAGGATGCCCACTATGGGGATCTCGGAAACGGTAAGAGATGGAAGGTCGGTTCAATAGAACAAAAGTTACCCATTTGAGACGACGTATTTATGGTCTTTGAAGAACTCGAATATCTCTTTTAGTTTTTGAGCTATTTGAAAAAAATTGAATTTTCTGATTTTCGTTTTTATATTTTTCTGACCTTATTTGAAGAGATATCAAGAAAAGAAGAGCACATTTTCATTGCCACTTTTCTAGCTCTACTTAATGTTGTTATTCAATTTTTGATACAACGTTTCGTTTGTTAGCAACCATCATCAACTTTATTTTTTTAAATACACGAAAAAATTATTTTTGCCCTATTTAAATTCTCTCCTTGATTCTGAATTCAACGATATATTACACTTTATATTTTTGATATGTTTCGGATGAGAAAATTCATATTCAATGTAAATCATCGAAAACGTACAGTTAAAACTAATACTAGAAACATTAGAAAACCGTAAAATTATTATAAAATTATGTTTTGTAATTTTAAATGATAGACAAATAAAAACAAATTTATTTTAAAGGTTAATAAACTCACAAAAGATGTTCAAAAAGATTCCCGTTATTCTCTAAACATAAATAGCATCTTCTAACTGTAGCATCTAAAACATTCTTCAGCATTTGAGGAGTAATACTAGCAAACGCTTCGAGAACTAATCTTTGTGAAATTTCTTCGTTTTCAATATCGTTTCCATGAATGTAATTTTTAATGTATCCCCAAAGAAAAAAATCCAAAGGTGTTATATCTGAAGAACGGGCTGGCCACGGTACATTTGCATGAGTGCCAATACATCTTTCTGGAAATCTAACTGACAGGTATTCTCTGACAACTCTGGAATTATGTGCTGGTACACCGTCCTGCATAAACCAACAACCTTCAATTTCGTGGAAAGGCAAAATCATTCAAAGCTATCTCTAATTCATTTTGGAGTAAAATTTGGTAACGTTCAGAATTTAAGGACTCGTGGTAAATGAAAGGACCCATAATTTGTGTACCGAATATAGCAGCCCACGTATTAAATTCGAAACGGTGTTGGTGTTTGGCCGTTTTGTACAGACATGGATTTACTCTTGCCCAATAATGAGCATTTCTACGATTAAAATGTGAGGTTGGCGCCTTTCTGGACATTTGTTTAAATACATTATGTCGGCTCCAGAACAATTACGTTGAGGCAAAATGTAACACGTGAGTATATCGAATTTTTCATTATTTGAAAAATGTACTCCTATCATATTGTTTTTAGGTAAACACAAAATGTAATTAACTCAAAGACCACCAAACAAACGTAATACGGACAACAATAAATTATGACAGGTAGGTAAACAAAATGCAAAGCCAACTTATTTTTATCAAATGCATCAGTACGACGGAAGATGTATTTTAACTGTTTAATTAATAGTATTTTCTAATGCCTGTTGCGAATAAAATAATTCACAAGTATGTATTTAGTGAATTATTTTATTCGCAACGGGCATTAGAAAATGAGAAAACATTATTTTATAATAACTTTACAGTTTTTTAGTGTTTCTAGTATCAGTTTTAACTGTACGTTTTCGATGTTTTACTTTGAATATGAATTTTCTCATCCGAAATGTATGAAAAATATAAAGTGTGATATATCGTTGTATTCAGAATCAAAGAGAGAATTGAAATATGGCAAAAATAATTTTTTCGTGTATTTAAAAAAATAAAGTTAATGATGGTAGCTAACAAACGAAACGTTGTATCAAAAATTGAATACCAGCATTAAGTAGAGCTAGAAAAGTGACAATGAAAATGTACTCTTCTTTTCTTGATAGCTCTTCAAATAAGGTCAGAAAAGAATAAAAACGAAAATCAGAAAATTAAATTTTTTCAAATATCTCAAAACTAAAAGAGATATTTGAGTTCTACATCTCTTACCGTTTCGAGATCCCCCATAGTGGGCATCCTTATCTTGGACACGGTGTATACAAAAACACTCATGATCATGTGTTTTATATTCTTCAACAAATCATTAAAAAACAAACATCCAATTGTTATTTGACCAGCCTCTTCCTTTCTTAGTTTCTTTACTGGGCCTTTAAAAAATCTGGTTTGTCTTTATTAATTTAATTAGGAGGTTTTTCCACCTTATTATGTCGTACTTATTTTAATATTGGTTTGGTATAATGGGAATTTAAATGGAATAAATTAAATTAAATGGAAAATGGTCTAAACGTTTAAGGCAAACCGGTAAAAAATATGTTACCGGGCATGCCTTTGCTAAACTTGTTGAAGGGCATTCTTGTTAATTTTGCTGCTAAATTGTTGGAAAATTAATAAAATATACCGCGAAATTGTAGTTTTGTTTGTGAAATGTTCAACCGTTTAGGACAAATTTCTTTCAATTAATGTTTTTCCATTTTGAAGGCTTTTTAGAACAAACCTTCCAATTATTGCTGTCAAAATTGAAAAGAAATAAATTAAAAAGAAGTTCCCAAAAAAAATCAAAAATTTGGCTAAATCTTTAATTTAGCAAATTGATTAAAATTTTAATTTTATCTTTAGGCAAGAAAGAGAACCCGGCTGGAAATTCATTGGTACTTTATCAAAGATATGCTTCCTTATTTTCACGCTCAAGACACCAAATTTTCAATACTTAAAAATTGTCATAGTAACGTTAAAAGAAAAATTAAAAACCTTTCAAACAAAGTGTTTAAAACAAAGACAATTTCTTTTTAACCGAAAAGCTTGTTCATGTAAAAGAAAAAGAAAGTTTTGGTCTTCGTTTTAATAAATGTGTAATTGGAGCAGTCCTTTAAAATAAGTCAAAATCAATTAGGAGGAACGCAAGAGAGGGATAACTAGAAAATACCTTAAAAATGGGTTTGGGAGCATTATTTTAATGGGATAATTAAAGGCTTTTAAAAAAGTTTTCCTAAAGGAACTTAACCTACCAAACATTCACGAAAGCAAAGCATGTTAGAGCTTTAGAAAGAAAAAACCGGAAAATCTAGGACCAACCAAAAATTATTTTAATCCTAAAAAGTTCAAAGATTTGGTTGAGTCCGCACAACCCTTTGTTGCGCCTAGTGAAATTAATTTCTCTTTCGACGGAAGTTGTTTGCGTTCTTGTTTTGCGATGCCCATTTCGAATAGGTAAAGCAATGGAAAAATTTAGGAAAATCTTTCAAAGAAATTTAATTTCACAAAGGAATTTTACAACACACGATTTTTTAATTTATCAAAGTTTAAGGTCAAAAATTTAATAAAATTCCCAATAAATTTTCAAAATTAATGAATCGGACACCCTTTAAATTAAATTTTAATTTTTTCGGAATTGCAAATTTCAACCCAATTTATTTAACCGATACATTACACGAAAGGTTTTACAAATCCATTTCGAATTATTGAAACTATTTAAGGTTTAATTGTTTCCAAAGAAAAACCTTAAAGGTAAAGGAACCTTTTTGTGACAATGGAATAATATTTGCACATTGCAGTGGTTCTAAATTTAAAAACAATTTTAAAGGGAAATTAATTTCATTTTAAAATTATTTTTCCGAAAGTTGGAAATTACTTTATTCCGGATATTCCGAACTTCCCAAAAAAACTAACAAGAACAAAAGAAACTTTAACTTTTCCCTCATTAAATTTTTTTAATTGAAAATTAAAGGTTGCAAAACCAAACCCAAGGAAGATTTTTATCAAACCCCTTAAAACAAAAAAGGTTAATTTAAAGGCAGTTAAAACAAGATTGGTTGCAGAAACTATTCGTGAAATTTTTGTTTGGAAGATTACCCGACCTTGTTCATTTCGACCAGAATCATGGTTTTGAAGCTAAAACACCACAGTTTTGTTTAGGAAAACGAAAAGACAATTTGGTTTTTAAATTAAGTTGCTCCCAGCATTGACGCCAAACTTTTCTATTAAACTTCTTTCAGTTTTAAATTATACCTTTCAAATTTTCTTAAAAATGAAAATGTCGAGCGAAAACTTTCCTTTGCTCAATCATACTTTGGAAGACCATTTTCAGGAACTTAGGAAATTAAAAGCAGCCGAACTTGTCGTAATTCCTAAAAAGATAGGCTAGAGCCACAAAAAAGTTAATTACAGTTCCTTTTAGAAATTGAACAATTTATTCTAAAGTTTTATTGTACAATTTAATCCAATTTAAAATTTCTTCAATGGCCCAATAATTTTAATCAAGCAATTAATGCAAATTGTCCAAAACGAAATTTTGAATTTGGCAAAATTTTTCCACCAATTCCGAATTCTTTGTTATTTCAACATCTGTTTAAGGGTTTATCACCAGTTCCGTTTGGTTAGTTTAAATTTCACCGAAGATCGGGGTTGGCAAATTTCATCAAAAACAGGTTTTGATACCAAGGCTGAGAAACTTTGCCCAAATTAATTTTTTTTTTCAAGGAACGCAAAACAAATTTGTTTACAAACTTAAAGTTGTTGAAAGCTGGCTTTGTTGCACTTAGTTACATTATAATTGAATTTGTAACAAACTTCCGGTTAAACCGGAAACCTTAGCTGGGACCCTTTTAAAAGACAAAAACAAAAGTTTAAAAATTCTATTTTTCCAAAACGTAGGTAGTTAACCAAGTTTTTATAAAATTGGGTTTAGAAATGAAAAGGGATTATTTTGTTCAGTTTATTAAAAAGTTTTTTATAAAACTGAAATTTTGTTTAAAACTTAAAATAAAGTTTTAAATTCTTCCTTCAAATAAAAGTTAATTCAAATTTAAAATTTCGAATATACCAAATTGAATTTCAGCGAAATTCCGGCCACGGCGGTGTTTAAATTACCGTTTCCATCCGCTTTTCCTAGCTTTCATTTTTAAATAAGTATTTTAAAGCCAATTTTAAATTATTATAATTTTGTTTTCAAAATTTCCTTGACTTTAAAATAAAAATCATAATTATTTAATTATTTTTAAAATTTTTGGATACGGTTTCTGTAATTTAAGTTTATTATTTCGGTGAAACTAAGATTAATAAAAAGTCTAATATAACATAATTAGTTTATAATATTGTTAGAGTAAATTAAAAAACTCTTCATTTAATTGTTTTCGAAAAGCTGTAGCATTTAACCAGATTTTGCTGTTTCAGGGTTCGGAAGGGTGAAAACCAAGAAGGGTGGTCGGGAAATTTGTGTTGGCATTTTTTGTAAAATACATCTACCAATTAGCTTTCCCTTTATTCCACTCGAAACAATTCGGGAAAAGGAACACCAAGATTTCTGGAAAAGGTGGTCCCAGGAATCCTAATACTTACAATTGGAAAATTATTTTGTTTATTAATTTAATCAAAAGGAAAAGACATTTACATTGGGTTTTTCGGTTAAGTAATTCGGTTTGGAATTGTTCGGTCCCACTGTAAAACCCTTCATAAGTTTTATAAACGTCCTGTGGTAAAGTTCTTTTACCTATGGACAATAGTTAGCACAAAAATACTGATTTTGGTAAAAGTTTCGTCAAAATTATTATTTAATTTTATGATCGTTCTGTATTTATTTAAAAATATTTTCATTTATTAAAATTGAATTAATCAATTAATTTTTTAAATTGATTCTGTTTTTAAAATTTAAAGTTAAACATTCCTTTTTCTTTTTTGCTATTCTAAACAAAAGGAATTAAATTGTATCAATCAACGTAAGATGAAAGTTAATTTGTGAATTCAAACAGATTAAAAGATTCATAGAACTTATTAAGTTAAAATGAAATTGAAAATATTATTTATAAATTAAAAGAGGTGATTAAAGTGTTACAACAAATTAACATTCTAGATGTGATTTAAATAAAAATTGTGAACCAGGCTATGATGAATTTCACGCAGTGATTAGATGAACCAAAAACATAAAAGTGCTAGAAACTGGTGAGTCTATATTTTGGGTTATAGAATCCATTTCTGTTTGTAGTTTTTTAAAATAGATTAATTTAATAAGTAAATTTATAAAATTTGATTTTTAGATTTTGAATTTTTTCTTGTGTGGTTATAAAGGAAATTTTATAGAATTCAAAATAATTCTGTTTTTAAACTGTCCACTTATAAAAAGTTATGTAAAAAATAATTTCACATTTCTGAAAAACAATTTAGCCAATGAGAATTGTGTTTATGTTTTATTGACAATATTTGCCAAGGTGATTGGTGGTTTTTTTAAAAAGTTTTATTAAGGAAGTAAAAATTTTAATCCTCTTGAAAAAGTGAACATGTCACTGATGTTCTGAATAAAAATTTAAGATTGTTCATGGGTTTTATAACCAAAAATTTTTATATAAAAACAAAGTTAAAATTGTAAATAAAAAAATTAACGTAAATTTTAAAGTGATGTTTTTTGTATAAAGTCAATGTAAACGAATTATTTCAATTAATCTTAAATTAAAATTTTTTAACCAAGTTACCATTGAGTTATTATTTTGATTGGAATAAAAATGAAAAGTTGAAGTGCAAAAAAATTTAACGCATTAATTATTGAAAATAAATTATTATATTTATTAATATAATAAAATAAGTTAAAGTGATTTTGGAAAAGTGATAAAATATTGATGCAGCACACCTATGTCTTTTGGATCTGTAGACCTTCCACCGATGGATCAATAAATTTAAAATGGGTTCAATTACGTCTAAATTGAAAATTGGATATGAAAGAAAATTACATTATGTGAGTCATGAATCTTATTTATTTATTTGAGGTTACGTTGAATATTATAAGTTATTTATGTGATTTGTTAAAGGATAAGTGAATTATAACTGTCTGGAAATAGTTCAACTATTATTGATTCTAGATATTCAATTTTTTAAAAGAAAAAGGATAAAAATTGTATAAGGTTATTGTTTAGCATGTGGATGCACAATATATTAAAGTTAATGAATTACGCACAAAGTTAAATATTTTTTACAATGTTTGAATAAAATTAAAATATACAAATTCCAGATTTAATTAAATATTTGAATTTATTTTAACAAAAAATTCATACATGTTAAGTTTTAATTTAATACTGACTATATTAACCCTATTTGAGATGCTAGTCGAAAATTTATTTTAATAATTCAACGTGCAGAATTTAGTAAAAACATTATAATTTACTAACACAATCTTTTTGTTTTATAATTCATTGGGTGAATAATTGATATTAATCATAAATCAAATTAAATTTTTAAAAAAGCCTTAAATTTTCAAAAAAAAGAAAACACCAAGATGGGTTGGAATTTTGGACCAACTTGAAATGTTTTCTGTCAAATGTATTAATAAAAATTAAAGAAATTAAACAAAAGATAAAGGCAAAAAGGATTACTAATTGTTGTCATTACCCATCAGTCCCACATATGTTCGATAAATGGAGATCTGTGGCCAGCAAGATGTTGACGTTAGTTCGAACCCATAGAATGCCTTGCAATGAACCATTATCCTGTTAAAATCGGGTCCTCCAGCTCCTGGAGAATGAAATTTCTACCACATAAACATATCGGTAATTCATAGCCTCGGATAATACCAACGAGCCCGCCCATAACAAAACCCATACCATAACCACCACAGTGTTACATGGCTCAACAGAAAACTCACTTGCGACGTTCCCACGTCTACGTCTGACCTCAACGACATGTGCTTCCCAACAAAATTGGATGTTTAAAAAGACCAATGTATTCCAGTCCTAATCCAGCGCAATCATCCAAACGTTGCCGTCGATGAAGAGCCGTCAGAAACCGGTGGTCGATAGAACCAAGCCAAAAGCTCTAATTCACGTAGATTACAAAAGGTTACAGGGTTTTAGTTTACAAACCATTGAACGGCTATTGATCTTGTATTGAGAATCGGTTCCTAACGCCATTAATCGGAGATGGCGCTCTAGACCACATTTGTCTGTCTTGGCCGTTCACTTCCTCTTCACGCATTCTTGACCTTCTCTAGACCATGCTTGATAACACCGTACTACAGAGGACTAATTACGGTTAAGACGATTAGCAATTCTCTGAATGAAAAATTCACGTAAGCCAACAATGCGACTTCTGTTGAATTTACTCAGTTGTCGATAATTTTTACGTTGCCGCATACACATAATCACAGCTCAAATACAAAGAAGAACACGAAATGAAAAGAATTTCAACCAAAAACAATACCGAAATCGATTTAATCTCTAAGAAATACACCGATAATTTCGATTGTTGCAACGAGTAAAGGTCAAATTTGCCATGGCTACTGGATTATGTTGAATGAAATTTTAATCATTACTACATTTTAGTAGTTAAATATTTCTCAAGTTTGGTCCAAAATTCAATGCCATCTTGGTGATGCATTTTTATGTCAACACAGACACACACAACACACACACACACACACACACAAAACACAATAACAGAAACACGCACAAGCAGAAGCACGCAAACACGCACACAAAACACACACACACACACTATATATATATATATATATATATATATATATATATATATATATATATATATATATATAAAAGTTAATAACGCTGTATAAGTTTAACGTAATTTTTAGTATAACAGGGATGCAGCTAAATTAAATTGACAACTATTTATACATCAATTTGAAAGCTTTGGAAATATTTATTCCTTCTTCAGTCAAAACTAAAATGATAAATACAATACTAAATAAATATAACATTATTGCTTACTGTATGTTAGATTATAATAAGATTGAAAACACAAAAATTAAATATCATTGAAATGTAATATAATTATGACAACTAAAACTGTAACTATAACGATTAACAACAAGGAATACGTATAAAATTTTTGTTAACAATGCAATCTTTGTTAATTGTTAAAATATTTGAATATATAACATTAAATTTTGTGTATCAGTTTTTTGTTTAATGTGTTAGTTCTATTAATATAAAGCATTTCTAAAAATAAACGTTTGAAATAATTATTTTCTGTGGTTAAAATTTTTACTTCATTAAAATTTGGTTTATGACTAGTTTCTAGAGAATGTATCGTTAATGCACATGATTCTTTTTATTTTTAATATCACTTTTATGAAGTAATTCTATTTTTGAGGTTTCTTTGAGTTTGTCCTACGTATTGTTTATTGCAATTATAACATGAAATTTTGTATACGACATGAGATTTATTTAAAGTTTTTGTTTTATCTTTAATTTTGAAAATAAACTATTGATTGTTTTAGTTGATTTGTTAGCAATAATGATATTTCTTTCTTGTTTTAAAACATTAACGATTCTAGGTGTTAAATGTTTTATGTAAGGTAATGATCTAAAATCTTTTGATTATTCTCGTTGTCATTAGAAAGGTTATTAATTGATGAATTATTTATTTGTAAGTTATTTTGTCTGACCAAATTTGGGTTTGAAAATTAGTTTTTAATAATTTATTTG
Source organism: Vesta saturnalis (assembly GCA_036346205.1). NCBI lineage: Eukaryota > Metazoa > Arthropoda > Insecta > Coleoptera > Lampyridae > Vesta > Vesta saturnalis. The sequence continues at coordinate 550,602 of JARFJB010002267.1, read as the reverse complement.
GGTAAGAATTATTAAGTAAAAAGTTGAAATAATTTTTGATAATTTTGGTTTTTGAAAGTTGGATGACAAATTCTGTCGATGCGGTTCTTTAAAGCTAAAACATAATTATATTACATTTCAATGATATTTAATTTTTGTGTTTGAATCTTATTATAATCTAACATACAGTAAGCAATAATGTTATATTTATTTAGTATTGTATTTATCATTTTAGTTTTGACTGAAGAAGGAATAAATATTTCAAAGCTTTCAAATTGATGTATAAATAGTTGTCAATTTAATTTAGGCTGCATCCCTGTTATACTAATATATATATATATATATATATATATATATATATATATATATATATATATATATATATATATATATATATATATATATATATATATATATATATATACAGAGTATTCAGGAATGAAAGGGCAAAACTTAATGAGTAGCTGGTATTCAAATAATTATGCTGACGGCTCAACCGAAATATCGTTAATTTGTGGGCATTAATGATTAAAGAGTGAGGCTAGTAAATCGATAGTATATATAAAATAAGCATTTTGACCCAAATCACACAACAATAGCGTCGTGTAGCCACAAGGGAAATAAAATGCGTACTTCATCGAGAAAAACATTTATTAGGTTTTAATAATAATAACTTTATTAGATCATAGAACCATGACAACACGGTATTTTTTTTAATTTAGTTTAAAATTTAATACCTGTAAACAACATAGATTAATATAGATTGAATATGTAGCACCAATATTTGACTAGAAATTTACATAAGGAACATTTCAAATTCATTGCAAGAAGATACTTTAGCTCTCGATTGAAATTTATCACTTTTACAACCAATCAAGCTCATTGGTAGTTTATTATAAAGGAACTAAATAACGGCGATTTATTATAGTAAAATGTTTACTTTTAATTTCTACAATATTATTCTTGTTCTCGTATCATGTGCATGGATATCAGTACCTTCATAAAATTTAGATTTATTGCGATAAAGGTTACACAGTTAAAATTTTGTTAGTTTTAAACTCATTCCGACACGTGGTTCGAGGTTCTAAACCATGATATATATTATATATATATATATATATATATATATATATATATATATGTATGTATATATATATATATATATATATATATATATAATTATTATATATTATAATACGTTTTTGCAAAGTGAACACTTTGAACGTCACTAACCAAACTAGAAGTTGTAGTTAATCGCAGCATAAGCATATGAATAATATAATCAAGCAGAGTTGTTTTATCCAATGTTGATTTTAACACCGTTAATAAGTAGAAGCATTGATTTAATTTGTTGCAAAACCGAGTTAATATGGATATCGAGGAGAAACAATTATCCAAAACGTACCCAGAAATTTTACGGATGTAGAGAACTTTACTGCAGCATTTCTATGGTCAAATCTTCATATAGTGTAATTTTCCTTAGTAGCAATGTGAAATACAAGTAGTTTTTGAGTATTAAGTATCAATCTGTTTTGTTACACCAATTATTGAATTCATTAAAATATATCTTGATTTTATCTAACAAAACACTTTTAGAACAGTCTGAGAGAAGTATACAGGTATCATCAGCGTACAATAAGACCCTTCTTGAGAAATATACCTTGGCAGGACATTTATAAAGATGAGAAAATTAGTGGTCCTTAAATCCTCAGATTCTTTTGAATATGCATCATTAATATGCACCACAATCATTCTATGTTCTAAATAAGACACAAACCAGTCATTAATGCAGTCTCATATACCAAGACTATTTAGTTTATTTGAGACAAAGATTTGTCGACCATGTCAAAGGCTTGTCAAATCAAATAAAATGGATACCACATGATCACCAATATCCAACATTTCGTTGACGCATTGAACGTACTCAATTGTACTAGATTCAGTCGAGCAACTATTTCAAACCATGTTGGTTACTAGTAATTTAGTTGAACTCAACTAAATACGATTCAATCTGTTTAGCTACAACCATTTCAATTATTTTGAGAAGATGCTACATGGCAATTGGCCGACAATTTTCGACACTACTGGGGTTACTGTTTGAATAATAAGATCACTGAAGCTAACTCTAGTGACGTTGGAAATTTTCCTGAGTGATTAACAGGTTAATAATATGGGCAAGAATAGTGCAATTATTTACCCACAGTATTTTATAACAGGTACAGATCGAGGCCTGGTGATTTTTTATTAGGAAGATCTTGTGTTACAGAAAGTACGTTGTTACCAGCGACTGGACTAAAGAACATAGTGTCAAGAGAAAATATGTCCGTTGTGCATTCATCACTTCAATTGTTTCAAAATGGTTAATCATTTTTTACGTACATCGCTACAAATATTCATCAAAAGTTGTAGCTATCTCAGTTGAGTTTGTTAATATTTTGTTATTGTAATTAACTTTTTATTGTATTGCTTTTACGTTTACCTTTAATATCATTTACCAAAGCCCAACATTTTTATTTTATTTGTGGAATTGTCGATTATTGTTTTAAAAATGATTTTTTCATGTTCTATAGTTTTGAACTAAATTTTCAATGTAACTCTTTTACGTAACCAATCTAATTTTTTCAATGATTTTCTTTTTTCATTTAAGTTTTCAGAGAATTTTATTTTAAAATTACTGTTTACGTTAGATTTGTACTTCATTGTTTTACTTTGGCAGGCATAATTAAAACACCAAAGAAATTCATCAAAAATTTATCAAATAAAAGGTTGACTTCATCTTCAACATTAAGATTGAAATTAAGTTTAGACAGTTGATGCTTCAGCTGAAAGGACTTAAATTTCTAAAAAGATAGTACAAAATTTTTTTCGTTGGATCTTATTAGTTTTATAATTTATTAAAACGTTTGATAATAATGATTGATATACCTGAATCAAAATTATTCGTTTTTAATAAGTGAGGTGTATTGGATAATGTAATCTATTGAGGAGCAGCTGGTGTTGTTAACAGTTGAAAAATTCTTGTGAATCAATAATTAATAATGTCATTCCATATGAATGAAATATATCAAAAACTGTTTGGTACTTGAATTATTAATTTGATTAAAATTAAAATTACCACTGACGATAACGTATTTAAACTTTTTGGATGATATCTGTTACGTGTTTAATTGGAAAACGTTTCTTTTGATAACGTTCGTCATTTAGTCAAATTTAATTACTAAAACATCAATTTATTCTTAGGTTGAATGCTTCCAATTCACTATTTCGCAAATTTTGCGCATCTCTAATTGCATTTAAATTAACGTATGTAACTTTCGTAAACATCTCTTATTTGGTTAAATAAGTCAAATTGAATACCTTCAGCGACATCTCTAAGATTTCGTATCATTTAATATAAAGCAGTTAAACAGAACCTGGGATCTATTAGGTCAATAATACACATACATGTAATAAATATATATTTTCTATACATTTTTAACTTTTGGCAACAATGATTAATACAAATTTTTCTCAAGTTTGTATAATTGATTTTAAGGTGTTGGCCAATTTTTCTTTCTTCCTTTTAAGAACGCCCTTGATGGTGAATGTTGAGTTTCTAGAGAATTTTTCGTTTCTGGTTCTGGATGCTGAAGCATCATTTTTTTGAAATTCTCATTTAAAGTAATACTTGGCTAAGTAAAAGTATTACTAACGCTTTTAAAAGGCGGATATAATTGAAATTATTTATTCGTCCACATCTTCGGTAAGTGGCACTTGTTTCGATAACCTCATGGTAATTGAAATTGTTTTCAGGTTTTTGAATATAAAAGCATTCAATACTAATTTTTACATATAGACACTTCAATCGAAATTACTTGCATGTTTACTACGGCTCGTTTGTCACCTGTAACAGGTGTGAACGGTCACAATTAATTAAACATCGTACTTATATTTACTTTTTAGCATCTCTGTACTACCTACATTTCTAACGGCATTCCTTCTTAAATTTTCTGCTCACATTTTACTGTTACGTTACATCCAAAGTGCATCCATGACCATATACGTGAAGGCTGATAGATCATTGAATAGTACCCGAAATTTGCAAGATCAAATAAGTAGTAGTTTCAACAATAAAGGTCAGATTTTTTTCCTTATCACCTGGTTACACATTGTATTTCCAAATTTCAGATACACTTAGGAGGTTCTTAGTGAATTTCTACAACGAAAATAAATGGACTGATAACATTAATTTTGTTACCTCTTAATTAAATTTATATATTTAAGGTGCTTCCAGCAGTTCACTTTCACAAAATCTTTTTATCTAAATACGTATATATATATATATATATATATATATATATATATATATATATATATATATATATATATATATATATATATTCCTAATTCAGTTTTGAATATTTTGCGCTCAACCAAAAGTAAAATTGATTAAATCATTAAAAGTGACTTGATAGACCGCACCCAAACAGGTTAGCTTCCATTTTGACTTAATTAATTCTAGCTTCTGAGGCTACATTCACCCAACGATTTAACTCCTGTTTTGATTGCAATATACTGGGTGTAACGATTATCTGTATTACGTGAACTACTTCAAATGTTAAACATTTAATTTTATATGAACTTGTAATTTTGTCTCGTAATCTTATATGTTATGTACATTACTTTTCTTGTGGACAAGGTTGTTCGAGCCAGTTTATTTCCTATAAATTTCTTGATTACTTTGTTACGGTAGTTATTTACAGTGGACCGAACAAGATTCAATTTACTGTATACTGTGTGAAACGTAGGCAAGTTCATTAATTAATTATTTTTTGTTTTTTATTTATTTATCTTACTAAACATCCCAATGGGATTATGTGTTAAATTAGCCAATTCCGAATACGAACAGTAAGATCTTATAGCGGCCGGAAGAGGACATATAATAATTTTTTTTCTAATTGAAATTTAAATTATAATTGCCGTGGGCACAAGCTGAGGCTCACTACTTGCCATCATGGATTTGGTGGAATGTTAATTTAATATTTTTTTATTCTTTTGTCAGGATATCGACAATAAAAGTTACTTTATTGGGGAATTGTTAACTCATTTCTACTCCTTCCTTCATTTTTTATTTCTTTCTTTTTTGGTAAATCCTGTTTCAGGCTTTACGGGTTTACTCTCCTCTCAACACTTGTTGAGTATTTCCTTATTAAAGCCTGTGGCGGCTACTCATATCCGGTTCTTATCTAACCACATTACTATCACTTTAAGTTATATCTCCAAAACAACCACGCATCCGAGTGTTCTGCGGTCTTCCGACCGTACGCCAGAGCTTAGTCGAGATTCCTTTTTTATGTCATATGATGGTTAGACACGTGCCTTCGAAAATTGGACAAAAACAAATTGATATTGTCTTTGCAGTCGGTAGGTGTTTTGTAAATATTTATAAGGCAGAAATCTCCGCTAAAAGATATTAAACACTCAAAAATCATTTCTATGGATAATTGATTAATATAAGTTAATTCTGCACATTCTAAAAGTTTAGTTCTGTTTACAAATATTGATGTACCTCCAGAACGACCTGTTCGAGAAAAGTGTAAACTAATTTAAAATTATGAATAACAATGTTTTCAATATCACAGTGTACATACCAATGTTCACTAAACATTAAAACGAGAAATTGTAATCATTAATAAAATGTTCAGAGTGATTTTGTTGGACAAACACTGTACATTCAAGTACATAGCTTCTATGTCTGAGAGATATCATAATTTTCCAAAGGAACGCTGGTAGTGGTGGCGCTAGGAGGCTTGTACTGGAAAATTTTTAGGAATGTAAAGCATTGTACTGCACAACTCTCAGGCCAAATATCCGTTGTACATCTTCAACGTGAGACATAGAAAATGACTTTAAACGATGCAGATAAATTATTTTTCTTAACAAATTTAAATGTTATAGATGGTGCAGTGTGCAATATGTTTTTCAAGTTTAAATGCTTATATGTTACATCTTGTCATCAGTCTGGTATAGTTAATGAATTAATAGGAATTCCTCTGGGCGAAGAGCTTTTATTAACCATTAATACATTAACTAATGCAAAATTTTGTTTTGAATAATCATAATAGTAATTAATGTCCCGCAAATACATTCCAACAGAAACAACGTGATATTTATCGACCCAACTGGCTTGCACCTGTTTAATTTTAATTCGCAACTTGACGACAATAAAATTTGAAAATCGTTCTCGTTATTGAAGATTAAGAAATAAATAATAGCAAATACTATTTTATTTTTGATCTTTTAACTTTTGGTTTGTTCAAAAGTAGATCTGGCAACAATGCAATTATACACGTACAGTGCAAATACTGCAAATTGATGCAATTCTCGTTAGAACTAGTTCGGCGGTCGATGTGTATTCGGTCATAATAATAAGTGAACATTAGTAATTTAATATGAAAATGTAAACTTTTACCATTAACACTCATAATAAAATACTTATCTTTTTGGGTTTTTTAATGGTGTATTTAAATTATACAATCTAAACGTTTCGATAACACTTACAGTTATCTTCGTCAGTAGTAATATTTGTAAAAATTGTTAAAGATGTAAACAATTTTGTCAAAGTTGAAAAATTAAAACATAAACATCAGCCTGCTATTAATACAACAGTTTGAGAAACGTATAAAGCCAACTATAAAATTAAATTTCAAATTTTAGTAAAGAATAACTAGAGTCATTAAAAATTAAATATTGTTAAACTGCCTTAAAGATGACAAACCAGAACAATGAAATTTGTCAGCCAAAAACACATTTAACAAATTTAATCGAGTTATGATGTATATGTAAAGTTGTGAAAACTTCAATTTGAAAATGATAGAAGCATTCACAAATCAAACATCACATCAAATAAAATAACCCAGTTAAATCTAACAAAGAGATATCTTTATCAATAATTGGAAGTGTTATTAACAATGAAAAGCACAATGCAAACGTTTTTGTAATTTTTAATTTTAATTTAATTTCAACTACTTATGTTAAATTATAGTGATGTGGTAATTTAACACATAATTGGTAAAGCATTTACTTCAAGGTCTAGGAAAAACACAGCAAAAACCTAGACACACCAAAAGCTAAAATTAAAATCAAAATTAAGACGTATCATTATGCTTATTTTTAATTATAAGAGCCAAAACGTATTTAAACGGAGATTTTCTTCTTATCTATTAAAATTATTAGGTGTTTATATATCTCAATAGCTTCACGTTGCAAACGAACATAATAATGAGTTTGTCTTGACAATATTTCCATATTGTCAAATTGAATGTCATGATTTAGATTATTCAGGGCATGGTCAGCCACAGCAGACCTCTCTGGTAGATCGAGCAAAACGAATTTGTACCCTGAATTTTGAAGGATGAATATAAATATTTAAGAAAATCCTTACAAGATAATGGATCTTCACTTACAGATATTAATAAAGTTATTACACCTTCTAGGCGTAACCTTAAAGAAAACCACTTCTTAATGTTGGTACTGCTTTTCTTCCTTTTATAGCTAATGTTACAAATAGAATTGAAAAATCCTAATTAAATATGGCATTAGGACTATTTTAAACCTACAAGAAAAATTAAAGGGCATTTAAGATCACCTAAAGATGCGTCAAACCCTTTATTATCTTCTGGAGTGTATAAGTTATCTTTACATGTGGAAAAGTATACATCGGAACCACAAAACGTAGCTTTGATACAAGACGCAAAGAACATATGAGATTTTGTAGATTAGGTCAACCAGAGAGGTCTGCTGTGGCTGACCATGCCCTGAATAATCTAAATCATGACATTCAATTTGACAATATGGAAATATTGTCAAGACAAACTCATTATTATGTTCGTTTGGAAACGTGAAGCTATTGAAATATATAAACACCCTAATAATTTTAATAGACAAGAAGAAAATCTCCGTTTAAATAGGTTTTGGCATCTTATAATTAAAAAAAGCATAATGATACGTCTTAATTTTGATTTTAATTTTAGCTTTTGGTATGTCTAGGTTTTTTGCTGTGTTTTTCCTAGACCTTGAAGTAAATGCTTTACCAATTATGTGTTAAATTACCACAGCACTATAATTTAACATAAGTAGTTGAAATTAAATTAAAATTAAAAATTACAAAAAACGTTCTACATTGTGCTTTTCATTGTTAATAACACTTCCAATTATTGATAAAGATATCTCTTTGTTAGATTTAACTGGGTTATTTTATTTGATGTGATGTTTGGATTTGTGAATGCTTCTATCATTTTCAAATTGAAGTTTTTCACAACTTTACACTTACATCATAACTCGATTAAATTTTGTTAAATGTGTTTTTTGGCTGACAAATTTCATCGTTAGCTTTGTCGTAGAGAGTGTTCTGATTTGTCATCTTTAAGGCAGTTTAACAATATTTAATTTTTAATGACCTCTAGTTATTCTTTACTACAATTTGAAATTTAATTTTGGTAAGTTGGCTTTATACGTTTCTCAAACTGTTGTATTAATAGCAGGCTGATGTTTATGTTTTAATTTTTCAACTTTGACAAAATTGTTTACAACATTTTTAACAATTTTTACAAATATTACTACTGACGAAGATAACTGTAAGTGTTATCGAAACGTTTAGATTGTATAATTTAAATACACCGTTAAAAACCCAAAAAGATAAGCATTTTATTATTAGTAATTTAAGTTTCGTTTACCTATCTATACCCACTAATATTTAGTAGCAAATTATATATAACATTATAACAAACATTATGTTGTCCAGTGTGTAATGGGGTTGTGTTAAATCGTTGCGGTAAAAGACATTATTAATGACTATGTTATTAAATAAATAGATAAAAATGAAAAGAAAAAAAAACCTTGAATAGTGGCAAGTTCAATAATAAATTGGAATGAATGTTGCATTTGCCAAAAAATCAGTGGTGGCGTAAAAGTTTGTTCCGCGAAAAATCCAATTAGACATAAAAGAAATACTGGATATTCTGCGCTAGCAAAAGCATTTAACAAACAACGTCCTTACTACTATGTGCTGCCATCTGGCTTTAATCTGGCGATTTATGACGAGGGTCAAGGGTTTGAAGAAACTTTTATTACAAAATCTGCGATGTGACATAAATCTTGTGGAATCAAGATAACCGATAAGAACCGCGTAAATAATCCCATAAGAGAACTGCAAGAACAGACTGAATCTCAAAGTTGTGCAGAAGGGTTAGAGATAACTCTGGGGAAGGCTGCACCCAAGATGACACTAAGGCCACGAGAGCAAAATTCAAAATACCGAATATTATAAAAGTCATACGTTTTTATGCTTGGGCAAGCTACTCGTAAACAAATTTTACACCCCTGTGAAACCTGTAGTGTTTGCGAGCAAGTTTAAAATTGTGCTGACATATTAGGGGATGTTCGTTTACAAACACTTTTTCGGAAGGTGATTTATTGGCTCAAGAACAAAGTATACAAAAGAGCAACTTCACGTAGTGATAGAGGTGTAATTATGTGTGAAGGGCTTGCATTTTCGGAAATTATTAATCACATTAAAAGTAAAACACTCTTTCTAAAAGGAAATTGCGTGTTTGAGATGGCAGAATTGCGCTCTATGTATCATGAACGATTAGCCCAACTCTTAGGAGTGGAGAAATCAAAAGTCGCATTAGAGAAGTCCACTAAATTAAGAGAAAAAATTTTATCCTATCTTCCGAGTTTAAATGTGCGTGCAAGGTAGTGCAAATGTTATTCATAATTTAGAAAATGAAGATCACGATGAAGAGGCGATATGCTATCAAAGTTATGCAAAAAATTAAGAGAACCTATTGCAGCAACCTCATACACCTTTACAGATAATTGACGAAATCGACTCTATACCACTCATTCTGTTGGCAACTGTTAACAAGATCCTGTACGGAACAGCCACAACTAAATACTGTCGTGCCACCAAACCTGCTAAAACACTAGGACACCTATAACGTCACAAGAAAGAGAGAGAGAGCTACCACTGCCTTTGTACTTGGGATTATCTATATGTGGTAAAAATTGAGATAAAATGCGCATAGACGAACTACATGATCTTGGAATCAGCGTTTCCTCAAGTCGAGTTATGGAAATAACATCTCAATTGTGTCATCTAGTTGTTCAAAGAGCAGTCGATGAAAATGTGTGTCTTTCTATATTAAAAAAAGGCGCTTTTGCTGTGTGTGCGTTGGATAACATTGATCACTCACCCACCAGTACTACAAGCAGAGAAAAATTTCACAGTACTGGAATCTCAGTATTTCAGATTTTTTTCTCAAGAAAATCGTCACAGAAGTGTTCCAGAGCCTCCGGATACCTATACTGTTGTTCCTGAAAGCATACTTCCGAATAAACGCCCAATTCCTCCTGAGTGTTCTTTGAACAGATTTCAACAGCTTTTAAGTAACAGTAAGGCAATAGTTGCATAAGTAATGATTTTTTTTGTTTTCTTAGTCCAACCAAGTTTTCGACGTGAAATTGATTGTCAAACCAATATCCTGGGCAGCGTTTCATGCTTGAAGAAATAAATGTAGCCAGAAATCGGTAGCAATCAACACAATTCTGCCATTATTTCATGAAAAGTCAACAGATGTGTCTATGTTAAAGCACGGAATGAATATAGTTAAATCTCTTACTTCATACCTAAACAGTGATCAAATTCATGTACTGTGTGCGTATGAGCCTTTATTTGCACCCTTAAAACAAATTCAATTTGCTAATCCTGATACACTTAAAAAATTCGTTTTTATTTGGGCCACTTCATATAGAACAATGTTTTCTTCTAGTTTTGGGTCAACTTTTAGATGGAAGTGGTTGGATGAATGTTGCTGTTAATTCTGGAATAGTATCAGCAGGATCAGTTGAAGGCATGCTTAAGGTAAGTTTCAGATATTTATTGTGAATGTATACTATAATTTTAATTTGTCTTTTTAGGTTACTCATGTCATGAAATCTCGTCGAATGCATGAAACTACCGCGGCAACACTCTATGTTCTGTTACATGATGCATTTACCGACCAGAATCCCTATAATCGCATTACTTTGGAGGAATGGATACAAGAAAAAAGTTCATTGTCACCTACCTTTAAATTTTGGTTATTTGTACTGAATCTTGGAGTTTTGCTGCTGGCATTTATAAGGTCATTACGCCCTGGAGATTATAATATTTTTAAAGAGCCTTTAAGACGTATATTTCCTTGGTTTTTTTGTATTTCACCACCCAAATTATGCGAAATGGTTAACTGTCCATATTATGAACTTAGAAGAGCTAGAGCAAACAGCACCAAAGATTCATCAAGTATTTTGTTGTGGTAAGAATATTAAAGTTTGGTTAACGCTAAAAAAAATTGAAATAATCTAATTCTAGGTAACTTTGTTGTCCGAAAAACTAATCACCATTTGTTTGCCCTTGGGATCGACCATGCCCATGAACAAAATAATGTAATTATTAAGGGTGGGCCTTACTGCTGATACTTCCTCGTTGCGAAGTTGGATGATCGGTGGTCCATAAGTGGCTAGATTAATATCAGAATTTGAAGAGACAAACTATGAAGAACGTACCTGTCTGTCTGAAAATCATTACACCCAACTAAAAAGCTTTCAAAATAAGTTTTCCCAAAACTGCTGTAGTCTAAAAGATAGCTGTCAACAGTTCAAAACCCTTTTTTATGCAGTTCGCACGAACTTATTTGGATTCACAGTCTAGTCATTATAGATGAAGCAGGGGTCACGAGGTATAGAAAAAAAAGAGAAACAATCTTAAAAACTTTTTTTGCGTGAGACATTTGAAACTAAAGTTAAGCCACTCTATGATCCAATACCAAAAAGCAATATTAAAATATTTACCCAGTAAAAAAACTCTATACAGCCAGATAAACTCAAGAAATCAAATAATCTAGTTTAACTAAGCTCTTATCTTTTCGTTATATGCATTACTAGGGATTTTAACATTGCCATATTTTTTCAATCTGAGAATTAAGTACACCCACCATCAATATCACCTGATGGAGAACTGCGGAGAAGCACTAATGCTACTTTAATAGATATTTTATTGTAAATTAAGCAATTATGAAAATACACTAGCAGTAGATGGTGTTGTCTTCCATGGGGCATTTTTATTTCATACCCAGAAGCCAGGTATGCCCATAAATACTTTTGATGAATATGTAAGGAATCAAATTATCCCACACATATCTGCTACAGCCAAAGCTCTCAAAGCAAATAGGGTAGAAATTGTTTGGGATACATACTCCAAAAACAGCATTAAAGAATCGGAAAGAAAGTTGAGAGGAAGAGGAATTCGACGTGAAAATCTTCCAACTAAAGGTAAATGAATACTTTTCTTTTATAAAAAACATTTCATGAAAATTGAACTTGTTTCAGGAACCTGCCAAAATATTGGTCTGATTATTTACTCAATGATCTGAATAAGGATGAGCTGTTCAAATGCCTAGCTAGAAATATTATGGCTATTATGCAGACTAACACAGCAACAAAGATTGGTAATAAAATTCTGAACACAGTAAACTGGAACACTTCAGTAATATGAAAATGTAAACTTTTCACCATATAACACTATAATAGAAATTATTTTATTTGAATTTTAATTTAAATATATCTAAAGTTTAGTATAAACTTTAAGTTATTTGTCATAGTATATTCTAAATAAGATTTCTAGATACAATTTTAGTCAAATTGTCAAATTTGACAAATGTTTACATTGTACATGTTAAAAACCCAAACATACTCATGATAGTGATCAAACGTTTGTGTATAATTTGAAAGCACTATTAAAAATCCCAATAATATTATTCATAATACTTCTGCGAAAATATGGAGAGGACAATGGTCGCACAAGTTCTTCATGTTCATGTAATGGTTAAAAAGCGCCAAGACAGTACTCATTCGATGTGAAAGTTATGGTATACTATTTGAACGAGCATAATTTAAAAAGCTTCATTTCTATTAACCACTATACTCGCCAAAGAAATGGTAGAAGCTGAAATATAATGCAATTAGAGGATTTCACTGTTTACTGGATGTGATTCAGTAACATTTTTCTTCCGAAGGAAACAGTACGGCTTGACCAACTTTCAGAAGCCGATCAGAATCTTTATTAAAGCCTTTGTGAACTGGCAGTCATGAAACTACTAAACCTCCGCCACTGGTGATGATAAAATGAGTGAACTCCTTTGACTATTAAATTATGAGGAATTTGACAGACCTGAGGTGCATAGCGTAAATGTGACTCGAAAAATTCTGTTTGTCATGGAAAGCAACCAGTGACCAATATTCCACCAACTCTTTTTAGATGCCCTAACATCAAGCATATTTTCCGTAGTATAACAGGCTGGCAATAATGGCCAAGATCAATGGAAAATAACTCAATACCATCGCCTAATGGGTGGGATGGACAATGAACAAGATATGAGTGACTCTTGTGGGACAAAACAGGAATAAATTTGGCCCAGTCTTAGGGCTTAGGTATAATTTATTTGTGCAAGACTGATTGTTGCTCCATACGATGTCAATGCTATTAAAGTCATTTACATTCTTTTTTATTTAACACTGCAAAATTTGCATGAGCAATGTATAATAAAAGGTATGTAATTAATTTTTCCAAAAATCGTGAATTTATATAAGTATGTTCTTTAGTTTACAGATTGCCAACCAAGGATGACTTGTTCGATTTGTAGGACCATTAAACATGCAATAAGACTGTTACACGTTTTAGAGAGGTTTGTGTTTAAATTTATTTTTAGACAGCATTGATTTTTATCATTCAAGTTTAATTAAATATCCGTTTACTTTTAATATTTTTGTTTTATTAGTGAACGTATGCCACTGATAATAAGTAATTTTTATCTGCTACCTAATAATAAATAGGAAAAGTGAATCTAAACATTATTTTATTACAAGTACAAAACATATTTTGTTTGTATCATTTCCAACCATTTAATACCTTCTGTTATACATATTTTAAATGTTATACATTGCAAAAAGTGAAGGGAGGAGCTGTGAGTAAGAAAACTTAAAATGTACGCCACTGTATTGTCCCCATCACCACGTTTTTAAAACCGTGTGCTACTAGTTTATATATACTATCGATATGCCCAGTCTCACCTTTTAATCATTAATAGCCACAAAGTTAGGTGAACCGCTAGTAGTAACTATCAGTACTTCATAAATTTTTTCCTCCTGCCTTTCATTGCAGAGTTATGTAAAGTTGGAAATTAAAACAATTTTATTTATAACTCTAAAACCATATTTGATGGATTGTCAATCATATCAATGCATCTATTTTGTAACTATTATGTATACCGACGTTGTAAAAAGTCAGGATTATACTTAACTCACTAGTTAAACGGTAAAAGATTTTACAGAGATAAAGCAAAAACTTAAAATACTGTCAATTTATTCCCCAACCATTTTTCTAAAAAAAGTTGCTCTTTCTTGTTCGATAAAATCAGTGGTTTCGGATATATGAGCACATACAACTTTCACTATAATTTATTAAGTGCATTTTACCAAATAGGCCGTGCAATTATTTGTCATAGGCATCATACATTCTTCAGGAAATGTAATTTTGCCAAGTAAGCAGCTGTCAGTTTATTTGCACGGTGGAGGTTAAATAAGAACATTTTCTTTGTTGTAAATAACATTCTCCTTCCTTCTGTAATACTTGAAATGGCGGAATACACGTTCGGAGAATATGCAGATATGCATTTAATGCATGGAAAACCATCTGGCAATTCTCGCGAAACGAGAAGACTTTATTCTGGGAATTTTCCTAACAGACTGCTATCAGACAGAAAAACTTTTGAACGTGTTGACAGAAACTTGCGAGAAAATGGTACGTTTTAGGAATATTGCAATTATTCTTTTTGAAAGCTAATTCATTTTATTTTAGGTACGTTATGGGTTCTAGATATTTACAGTCAGTACGGTCAACTGTAAATACGTAGAATTGGGTTGGTCCAGGTCTTAATCTAGTGTGTCAGAGGTATTCGCTTTGGTTGAATGGATTTTAAGCCCATTTTTGGCGAAGGAGCTCGATAATAAATCTAGACTACCGCCGAAGTCACTCAGCAAGCAAGCTACACCGTATCGGCTGCTAGTCCTCTTTTACGTTATATTAATTTTTAAAAGGATTTTGGTAACAGGAATCGACAGGTATTTCAACTATCTGTGTTTATAATTTGAAAAGGTGTGCTTTGAAATATTGAAATACTTGAACAATAAGTTCTATTTGTAAAGAAGATTGCTTTAAGAGCGTAGGTCAGGATTTATGTTTTCTCGAACACAGAGAAATCTTGAAAGAAATACAAGAATGCTGGGCTAGTAATAAATTACTATAGAGAAGTATTCTGCAGACGAAGTCTCGAATTATAGTAAAACTTTCACTTTTATATTTCGTGCGGAAGTGGGGTTTTGGCAAAATTAGACGCGATGTCGTTTGCACATTTAGAGAAGGGGCAAACGAGACGTTTGTTAACTTATCTGGATTGTGAAATTGAATAAATTCTGTATAAATTATTATCAGCATAATTTTAAAATAATAACAATTTATTCATTTTACTATTTTTCTGGCTCATTATAGCCTTAATAAACCAAAGTGTAACAACTGCGGTGGACCTCACGCGACGTATTACTTTACCTGCGCGACTCGTCGTGCAATCCTCACCACCTCGGCCTCGATTGCCGTTCCCAAACCGATCCTCCTTCCACAGACACGGAGGATGATAAACCTCAGCAATCTCTATTCATTCCCGACGTTATTGGCTCCTTTACCATCTCCCTAATGCAGTTATTCCTCAGCGCAGGGCCGACATTGCGAAAGCTGTCTACAATACGTCCAGGGAGTACTTGAAACGTCGTACCAGAATCAACTTTGTTGATAATGGTGTCGCTACTAACACCCACCTCATCCGTTACTAATCCTTCACGTAACCCATAACCCTAATCGCTCTCCTCACCCTAAGTACAATGGCTCTAATAATAGGGACTATTACTAACCACTAATAAAATACTAACACTCGTCATCACCGAAACCAAAGTAAACAAACCGATGCACACTGATTTTGCCTCATCCAACTCGTTCCTCTAATTCAGCACCCGCAATAGTTCGCGAAGCACAGCCCTTAAAATCAAAAATTTATTTTCTGTCACCCTTATCCTCTTCGTAGCACCTGCAACATCTCGAATATGTTGCTGGAAAGGTGCACTTCCTCTTCTCGTCACCTTCTTCAGTTACTACAATCTGAAGAGGCCATTTCAAATTACCTGCTAGACCACATATCCGCCCTCACCAAATGCTATCCTTCAAGGTGACTTTAGTGTCCGACATAACCAATTTGAGATTTCAATAAAAACAGAAACGCTGTCCGCCTATCTCACAATATTCTTACCCTACCAATGTTCAGGATAGGAACGCCAAACCCACCTTTATTAGTCATCAAGGTGCCTCTATAATTGCTCACATTATATGCACGGAGCCCTCTTCTCGTTAAAACATCCCTTGGCCCCATACCACCTCCTCTTCCAACTCACATTACCCGAAAAGGTTTTCAAAGCGCCGATTGGAATGTATTCAGCTAATACATCTCCAACAATCTTCCGAGATCCACACTTCCAACGATGTCGAGAGAGCGGTTACAGACTTAACTTCCGTTATAACGGAAGCGGTCGAACCTCAATCCCCAAAATCCATCGATATATCTCGAAAACCTCTACAACATAAAGTAACCTTGATCAAAGGGAAGGGCGAGTACATCGCGAATTGAGGCCAAGGAACCCCGCTCTCAAGACCGAGTACAATCGACTAACCGCCCTAATCCGACGGGAAACCAACACATACACCGAAGGGATATCGGTCCAGGCTACCCCAAACTTAATTATAGAGAAGGCAAAAGTTCTGGCACAATTCCATATACTCACTAAACGTAAAACTAAGCCCAAATCCCTTACCTATCCTCAGGGTAACTTAATTTCCAGCCACCAAAACAAGGCCGAAACTTTCCGACAGCACCTACAATCCGCTTTGACTTACTAACCATCCTCGTTCGATGATGATTTTAAAATTCTTGAACGAGACCTTGAGGATATCAGAAGCTTCAAATTGAGTAAGATCCGGGACGAAAATTACCAGTTTAGCTGCCCAATCACCCCATCAAAACCTCAACTACTTCAAAAAGGCAAAATATCCGCAACTGGACAAGACGTACTCAATAGATTTATACTGAGACTCCTGCAACCTCAGCGATCCGACGCTTAACATCCATATACAATAATTGCCTCACCATTTCGCACTTCTGACGATGTGGAAATCGCCTCGACCGTCAGGATCCCTAAAGACCACTTCGACCTGACATAACCTCATCCTACAGATCTATCTCTCCTCAGCTGTCTAGGAAATGCTTTGAGCAGATCCTAGCCCGAAGGATGAGAGATCACCAATCAAACAACCTTACCCGATAGCCATTTTGGCTTTCGACCAATAGAACCTGTCAAGACCCATTACTAGAACTCCTAACTAATACACTAATGTACTAATACAATACAAAACAAAAAGCCCATTAACACAGATGACCCAAGAATGCAGATGAAACAGACTCCTGAACAATCCCAGGAATACGATATAAGATAAGTAAAATAAGCATATGCATCTAACAACAAAGCATACTAAGCAAAAAAAACGGTAAGGCATTTGGATGCGTGGGCGTGTGTACAAACACATAAAATGATAAAAGGGCGCCCTTGATTTATATTTATATCGCACTTAGATCAAGAAAAGGGTCACAACACAACAAGAGGTACGTTCCGGTTAAAAAATTAGGCGGACTCAGTTCAAGAAGAGAATAGGCCCGGTTTTGAATAAAATTTAATCCGCTGAAATAAAAAACAACTACTGGTGGTTTAACAAAATCGGTTCAACTTCTAGACAAAAATTAATAACCCAAACCTTTGATATGTACAAAATATAGTTAAACTAAATCCCTATAAAATCCCTTGTACAGATATATAATATATCAGCTATAAAGGGTAATAATACTGAAACAAAAGATATCGTAAATCTAAATAGCTACTTTTGTAAACAAATCGGGAACTCTTATCATTACACAATGATTTAACTAATCGTTATAACAGTAATACACTTTTCTTCTAGTGCAACTTCTAAAATTAAAGAAAAATAATCATAAATTACCATGCAATGAACAAGATCTTTCACGCACTGTTCGACATCCAGAGTTGACCCTAGAAATTAAATACACAACACATAATAAAAGTAAAATAAATAATAAAACCGTGGTTTTAGTAAGAGCTTTCCTTAAAACTGGCGATCAGTTTTAATTCAAACGAAACGTAACATAAATAAGATATAAATAACAAGAATATTGCAGCCAGATGTGTACCATTGGGTTTGAGAAAAATAAAATTTAAAGTGATTAAAAAATGACTGAAACGTAAAGCATATTTTCAAGCAACATAAAAAATGGCAGTCTGCTTTACTACTACAACAAAGATCTAAAAGTATAAACCAGCACCCTTTAATTGCACAGTGAATTAAACAGTAAGTATAACCGTTGTGACTGAATCCGTAGTGCTTATACTAATTATGATCGCGTTTGTTAGAACGTACAATTAAAGGTTAAATATTTATACATAGCAAGTGCGAAATAGAACATAAATCGAACATTTAACTCGTTAAATGACTATGAAATTGTGGCTTGCATCACCGTGTATAAAGTCTACAAAAGCACAAATCTTAGAATATTACCTGGAGCGCTCTGTATAACAATTGTCTAATTGTAAAAGTGCAAAATTCATATCTAAATAAGTAATAACTTTAAAGCGGTATGTGCAAAAATGCGGCAGAATTTTGAATATTAAAAGTGAATGCACATTAAAATTAGTGTAGCATTGAAGCTAGATTAGCAGCTGTAAAAGCGAGCACCTGAGTAAGTATGAAATGATTAATTACTACTAAATCTTAATTAAACAGTTACGATTACAGGTACATAATCTCGTTAGATGTAACACAATTTAAAATACCAAATAAATGTAGTTGCACACACGACTAGCAGAACAGTTCTATGCTTGCGACTGTAATTCGGCTAGAAACGAACCACGTTTAAAGTAGTTAATTGCTTCAGTTAATTTAACTGAGCGATTGTATATTCCAGGGCTTGGTCATGAATTAATGAAAATAAAAACTCACCAGTACGTTGTTTGTATAGTGGAGTACCACAGTGTCTTACTTGGCCTAAATCTGTGTTCTTTTAGTGAGAGAACGAGCCGACTGTGGGGTAACCATGAGTTGCCTTCGAACTGGCTGTAGGACACAATTGCTTAGCATATAGGAAGAAACGCTAACCATGTCAGGTAAATGATCCGTTACAGCAGTATCCTGAAGAAACGAAGAAGGATACCTCAAAATAAAACCTACAAAATTAAATGTTTTGGGTACGAGCTGACGCTAATTGTATAAGGTGTGTTTAGTTGAAAATCACCTAAAAGGTGTGATAACTGTTAAAAGAAAATGATTTACTCAATCCACTGGTTGTAAAATTGTCGATTCAGATATTCATGAACAACCGCCATTGTGAGCTGGTGCTCCATCTTGCTGGAATCAACACATCTGTCTTTCAGCTAATGGTATACAATTTAAAAACTTCACCACGTTGATGTAAAATTTGAAAACATCTTTTAGTTGTTATAGCTCCTTCATAAATTGTTGGACCGAATAGTCTATTTTCCAAAATTCCAAACCATTATTAAATCCAAAACGCATTTGATATCTTGATACTTTTTAATGTGGATTTCTAGTTGACCAGTAATGCGTGTTTTTCGGTAAAATAAACCATTATCCCACAGCAATAATTTTCATCCGTCCATTATATTTGATGGGTAAATTTTCATTAATTTCACACTGTCAGTAAACCATTCAGAAAATTATCCTCTGTTTCATATCTCCTTGGTGAAGGGCTTGAGTAGTTCGGTATATATATGGGTGATATCATTGTTTCTTTAGAATTGAATAAACTGTTGGTCTTGGTACACCACTAGTATTTTTCAGTTACTTTTATGATGAGGATTACATGCTTTTTTTCTCGAACAGGTTTCTTGAAGCATCCCTAGAGCTTTAAATGATCACATAGCCTTCTGAAAACCATGTGACAAGGTTCTTCTGCAGGGTATTTGTTGATGCCAGCTTCTACAGAATTTCTTTTCAGTAAAATTGCGGTAACTTTTCACTATTACTGAAAGTTTCATCAAAAACTTTCA
The DNA here is from genome assembly GCA_036346205.1 of Vesta saturnalis. Lineage (NCBI taxonomy): Eukaryota > Metazoa > Arthropoda > Insecta > Coleoptera > Lampyridae > Vesta > Vesta saturnalis. The sequence goes on along the minus strand of JARFJB010002267.1, from coordinate 530,313 downwards.
GCATGCCATGTCACTGCTAACGAAATTTTAGTTGCAAAGCTAACTATTCAGAATCAAAAATGCGATAGAATGAAACGACTTAAACACACATCTGTGATACGCTGTTGAAAAGAGGGAGAAATGGTCAATTTAATACTAGGCCTGCCACGATCCATAAAAACAAAGTTGATGTTAATTTAAAACTTGAAGATGTACAAAAATACTAGCGTCATATTTTGATTACTCTTGAAAAAGTGCCTTAATAGTGTGCTATTCTTAAGACCATACTCCTCCTATTAGCTGTGTAATTAAATAAATACCAAAATCGACTATTTAAATTTTTTGGTAATATCAAGTAAGTCATGGAAAGTACAGCAAATGTCTTTATCCTATTCAATTAGGCACATAATAAAGTAATTTTTTTAAAATATGACCAAAGTCTTCAAATAAGTGAGATCCCCATGCTGAACATTTTTATCCGGGGCACGCTGCGTACCATCAGCTTATCTGGCGAAAGTGAAAGTTATGAGAGTTTTATGAGCTCTGAGTAGCTTACAGGTCCTTGATCATCATTACTCAGTAGAATTTGTTTGTTTTGAAGATTTCAAAACTTTCTAAGTCAAGTTCATTATTACTAGAGCGGATAGTTAGGCAAATGCCTTTTTGAATTAATGAGGATATTAAAGGCAAAGTTGAATTTCATAAGTTTTAAGACATGACGACTCAAACATGTAATTTTTACTTTGCCTTTTTGCCTTTTTGATGTTTTGGCGGTTTTGCCTTTTTAAGAAATTTTGGGATTTTGCCTTTTTGTCGATTTTTATTTTAATAAAATTGAAAAATGTGGTTTTAAGTGAACCGTAAAAATAAACTTAACTTAACTTAACCTTCACGCCATTCCCTTGCGGGTAGCCAAAACAATCCCTGCCTCTTATTTATTTTTCATTCACAATCTATATCTTATCTTATCTCCGCATACCTCCCTAGCTTCCCAAGATTCATACATAGTCTCTGACATGCCCTTTTGTTTTTGAAACTGCTTATCTTTCTTTCCTTTATCATAGATTCTACTACATTCAGCCAAGTTTTACTCGGCCTACCAGGGCCGGCCTTTCCCTAACCCACCCACATATATTTGTTTCGTTAATCTTGCGTTGTTCATTCTCTCAATGTGACCAAACCAACGTAATGTACAACTTTTATATCTATCCATCATCGTCTTTTCCTCACCACACTCCGTCATTATGCATTCATTTTTATCTTTCCCTTCTCGTTTTACCACATGCGCTTCTCAGGAATCTCATACCCACGGCATTTAGTAATACTCTACTCTCCTTTCCACCTTCCCGATTGAACACCACAATCTTAGTTTTCTTCACGTTTACCTTTAGGTCCATGCTCTCACAGACTGTATCAAACTTCCTCAGAGCGGTTTGCAGCTCATCCGCACTGTCACTTAATAAGACTGTGTCATCTGCATACACCAGAAGTCGTACATTTACGTCATTACTCCATTTGTATCGGTACATGCTTGTCTAAGACATTTATCCATTATACATTGAACAACCATGGTGACATCACACAACCTTGTCGCACTCATTGCTCAATATTAAGTATTCACTCACGTCCCCTCACCCTAACACATGCCCGACTACCGTTGTATACTGCCCTTATTCCATTTATTAGACCTTTATTTACGCCATATTCATTTAATATTTCCCACAGCTTCTCTCTATTCACTCTGTCATATGCTTTCTCCAGATCTACAAACGCACAGTACAACTTCCTTTTTACTTTTAAACACTTTTCGATCACCTGCTGGGAGCAACCATCTGATCGACACATCCTCTCCCTGGCATGAAGCCACCTAGTACATCCCACATCTTAGTTTGTGTAGTTTTTCGTACTCTATCAATCAGTATTCTTCCAAATACCAGGTACGCTGAGCAAGCTTATTCCTCTGTAGTTCTTACAATCACTCTTGTTACCCTTACCCTTATACAATGGTACAACGATCGTGCTCTTTCAATCACTTGGCACTTTTCCACACATAAGGCATACATTGAATAATTCACGCAATCTTCGTATAAGCTTTGCACCACCATACTTGAGCATTTCACCAGTGATTTCACCTACGCCTGCTCCCTTGCCGTTTTTCAACCTTCCTACCGTTTTCTCTACCTCATTTATTCGAATATCCTTCTCAGTTTCATTCATCATTCCTTCTATATTCTCCTTATGTAACCCTTCAGTCTTACTTTCCTCACTACTGTACAGCTTTCCGAAATATTCTTGCCATCATTCCCTCACTTCACAATCGTCCCATACTATTTCGTTTCTAGCATTCATAACTCCTGCAGCGTTCTGTTTTGGGCCACATTTTGTGTTTTGACCCATTTTCAGAAGAGTTTTTGTTTCCCTCAAAATCATTCTGCATTTTCTCTCCTTCCACAGTCATCACTTCCTCTTTACTTATTCTCACTGCCTCCTTCCTTTTTTGTTTCTTAATTGTGCACCTCATACAATCGCTTCTTCTCAGTCTCATTTTTGCAGCAATCATTGCCATGTATGCATCTTTTTCTTACTTACTGCCTTTTTACCGACTCATTCCACCAAGCACATTTTTCTGCCTACCTACAATCACTCTTCCACTTATTCGCACGGCACAATTGACAATAGAGTTTTTCAAGCTTATCCATGCACTTTCAACGTCAGTGTCTTTTATTTGTCCGTTCCACACTGTTTCATTCACATTCAACTCTTTATGCACAGCATCTGCGTATTTCATTCTCGCACCATTATCCACTAATTTGTCAACCCTAATTCTGGACGTTCGCACTACGTTTGCTTTCCTTCTCCAGACCCACTTTTGCCCTAAACACACTCTGGATACAACCAAAAGTGGTCCGATCCACACCTGCCCGCGCATTACTTTTGTGTCTTTCACCAGGTTTCTAAGCCGTTCATCATACACTATTAAGTCTATCATACTTGGTTAATATACAGTTTTTGTTTTAGGTATTTTATTTTCTAACGAAATACCTGAATCGAAAATATTGCTTTTAGTAAGCGACGCGGCACCTTACATGCTAAAATCGGCACGGGCCCTAAAGATATTCTACCTAAACTACTGCATGTTACTTGCCTGCACACGCACTGCACAGAGTGTGAATGCATTCGCAAGGAATTTAGTGCTGTAAAATAAATTTCTTCCGTGAAGAAGGTAAACATTACATTGTCTGTGTGCTGCTATTACGATTTAAAAATTGCAGGTATTTGTAAAAGCACCATTACGAGTTTCTGAGTATAAAGAAAAGCTGCCATCTGTTCCACTCTCTCTCTCTCTGAACCTGTGATTACCAGATGGGGTACCTGGATCGAGGCGTGTAATTTTTACGCGCTTCATTGAAACTCAATTAAAGAGGTAAACACATGTTTGCAAAATCTGTTATGAATTCTGCAAAATGATATGATAATTTACAGGTAGTGAATTCATTTCACCCTTCCACGGCTGCTGCTATACAAAAGCTCAAGAGAGTTTTGAAGATGAAAACGTCCGTCGAGGTATAATGTATATAAACACCCATTTCTGCTACCTACTCGAAACTATAAAGAAACTCGAAGCAAGGAACCTCGCGTTAGTGGAAGCGTTAGGATAGTGGACGATGTGGTAAATGAAATCGCACGTGTACCTGGTGCTAGTGGGATAAAAGTAAATGAAAAGATATTATCTGTGTTCAAAAGAATCCAAAATATTCACAAAATAAAGAGATTGTAAATGTACATAAAGGAGAAGAGGCCATTGGCTTGGATGCAAGCCCTCAAGAAGTCGCTGCAATTAAATATGCCCCCATTACATCCTGTGATGTCGAGATCTTTTCGACATACAAGCAAATTGTCAGCAATACCAGGGCAAATTTGTTACCTGACCATACGGAGCAGTACTTAATTACAGCCTGAATAATAATGTTAACGTAGATTAAATGTTTTGTTATTTTTATTTTTTTTGTAAATTCATTTTACGTAAGTAGTTATTAAATTATTTTAAACAATTGTGTGCCTTTTTCGAATTTAAATTTTGCCTTTTCCTTGCCTTTTTGACTGTTTTGTTGCCTTTTGCCTGCTTTTTTATGGGTTTTCTTGCCTAACTATCCGCTCTCTACATTACTAATATGTTTGATTGAAGATATCGTATCTACTATAATTTTTCAAACATGTGGAAAGCTACGGCAACGCTTGTATTTGATACGAGATTAATGTTTTTTGAAGCGAATTTTGATAGGTCGTTTAGTTTTCCTTAAATATAATTATTCACCATTTTACAGCTATTAATATAAATTACCGCCCTATCTGAAGAAGTGACTGTTTTCCTGATTTATGAATCTTATGCAAGCATTCTGGGTAGTATCGGATTGGATAGAAACCTATGATAGTTATCCACAACTCTACCATCCTAATAAAACCTTCCTAGTTGAAATAACTATATTATAAAGTGAATCTTTGGTTATGACTGAATAAGCACCTGAATCTAAATGTTTTTTGAACGAAACAAAATAATCCTCTTTGTTTAAAATGACTACTTGGTTGCTTTTATCTTAGCGATAAAACAATTTTATTTCTGAAATAATTGAAGTTCTAACGATTTAAAATTTTGACTCTGTTGATATTTTTGAAATTTGAATTTTACTGGCGTTTTTTTGTAATTTTCATCCAATGATTTAAACCAACGTTCTATGTCAACTACGATTTCTTCTTTGTTAAAAGCCTCAGACGCATTAGTAATTAATCTTGTTGCCAGCTTTAAATGAGTCATAAGCCTTTAACTCTAGTTTGTTAATTTTGAATAATGACATTTCATTTCTTGTTAAAACGGTTGCTAAAATTTCATAGTCCCCTACCAAAAGCCCAGCTTTAGTGTTTTATATTCGTATGAGTTTACTGACAGAACTAAAAGAATTGACACAGAAAATGAAATTTTAATTTCATTCGACGTTTGTTGATTGTTTGAGCGTTCAATAGATCAGACTTTAGACTATTCAGAAGACGTTTAAAACAAAACCATTTGGAGGATGCAGAAGCAGAAGAATTTCTTAAATTAACAGAGTTTGTAAACAAACCTGTTCCAAAACTAACTATATTTTTAACAAGATCAGAATAGCAATATTTCCGTTTAGTGTAGATTTGAAACAAAACTAAAACGCGATTTGCTTTATTTCTAAAGTTTGATTGCATGTGTTTGTCATTCTCAATACTAAAATATGTAGTTGATAATTTGTAGAAACTTTAAATTATAAATTTTATAAATTTTCGACAAGCGAATTTACCTATGAGAGAGCAAATGACAGTCTCCGGTTTCTTGATACTCTGGTAACAAGAAATGGTTGTAAACTAGATACGTCGTAAGGAAGCTAGCACTAAAGATCTGCAACCAATGACTCCAATCACTGCAAGGGACATAAACTCGCGGCTTTTAATTTTGGTTAGTTGTTAAATTTCCTCTTAGTTCAAAATTAATATGAAAACAGTCATTCAGATAGGTAATTTATATAATAGTTTAAAATGGTGAATAATTATATTTAAGGAAATTAAACGACCTATCAAAATTCGCTTTAAAACATTAATCTTATCAAATACAAGCGTTGTTTAGCTTCACATGTTTGATAAAAATTATGTAGTAGATAGATATCTTCAATCAAACTATTAGTAATAATGAACTTGATTGATGAAAGTTTTGAAATCTTCAAAAACAAACAAATTCTACTGGTATGATCATTGACATAAGCTACTCAGAGCTCATAAAATCATAACTTCTTTCGCCAGATAAGCTGATGGTACGCAGCGTGCCCCGGATAAAATGTTCAGATGGGATCTCACTTATTTGAAGACTTCGGTCATATTTTAAAAATTACTTTTATGCGCCTAATTGAATAGGATAAAGACATTTGATGTACTTTCCATTACTTGATATTACCAAAAATTGAAATAGTCGATTTTGGTATTTATTAATTACTCAGCTAATAGGAGTATGGTCTTAAGAAGCATATTAAGGCACTTTTTCAAGAGTAATCAAATTATGACGCTAGTATTTTGTACATCTTCAAGTTTTCTTGAAATTAACATCAACTTTGTTTTATGGATCTGCAGGCCTAGTATTAAATTCTGACCATTTCTCTTCTTTCAACAGCGTATCACAGATGTGTTTAAGTCGTTTCATTCTATCGCATTTTTGATTCTGAATAATTAGCTTTGCAATAAAATTTCGTAGTAGCAGTGACATGGCATCTGAAAGTTTTTGATGGAAACTTTCAGTAATAGTGAAAAGTTACTGTTTACCGAAAAGAAATTTGTAGAATGGCATCAACAAATATAATATATATATTATATATATATATATATATATATATATATATATATATACTATATATATATATATATATATATATATATATATATATATATATATATATATATATATATATATTCATTTCAAAACTAGTCACCTTAATATTTTTTAGCAATGGAATCTCGATCTAGAAAAAATACGTCAATTTAGATGTCGAGGGGACATTCAAAACAGTGTTCATGGAATTTTACTTTTCAACCTTAATATTCACTTTAAAATTTCAAATTGCACCTAGCTTGTGATACATCATTTTGAAGGTATTCAAAATCAAAACGGTTCAGAAAATTGATTTCCATCGCGCCATTTTGAAATTACAAGGAAATGTCAATACCGTACGAATAAATTTTGTTCATTGACTTCATTGTTCAAGACAATACCTCTAGTTTATCAAGTACTGAAATACGAAGTGATACGGAAACGATATCTCCTCTCGAATATTTTATCGTGTTTTATCGATTTGGATTATTTTTGCTTTCAGAGTTCAGTTATAAGCATATTTCAGTTTGTAATTTATTTCGACTGCAACGATTCATAATCAAGTCTGTTTCGGTTAAGTTGTTGAATTTTGACAATTCATTACTTCAGTTTGAAACATAGTCTGTTTCGGTTAAGTTGTTGAATTTTGACAATTCATTACTTCAGTTTGAAACATTGAATTTGAAAAACCAAGAATCAATCATGTTTACACTATTCAGAAAGAGTTGAAATATTTATTTGTATGGAGCCCAGAATAAGTATGTCAGCCTGAATCTTCAATGAAACGCATCCTGAAAAAAATGTTGATATGAATATTGCTAACTCTGCTGAGAAAATTTGGAGAAACTGGCTCAGTATAACAAGTAAGAAAGACACACGAGTTCTCAACGAAGCTGCACAAATTGAGGTCTTACCATTTTGGCGCTGAACATTTCAAAATGTTAGAGAAGAATTCCTTAATAGATTGTTTTATTGTCTAGCTAAGAATGGAGAACATTTGAGCACTTAATAAAGTGAGATTAACGAATAGATTGCATTGTTCTTTACCTAAGAATAGAGAACATTTGAGCAGTTAATAAAGTATTGTTTTGTCTTGAACAATGAAAAATGAACAAAACTTATTCCTATAGTATTGACATTTTCTTGTAATTTCAAAATCGATGAAATCAATTTTCTGAACGTGATTTGTATTGATTACCCAAAATAATGTATCAAAAGCTAGTACAATTGAAATTTTAAAGTGAGGAGATGATTAAGTGAAAGTAAATTCCATGAACATTGCTTTGAATGTCCTCGACATCTAAATTGACTATTTTTTTCTAGGTCAAGATTCCATTGCTAAAAAATATTAGATGACTGGTTTTGAAATATTATATATATATATATATATATATATATATATATATATATATATATATATATATATATATATATATATATATATATATATATATATATATATATATATATATATATATATATATATATATATATATATATTCTAACATGTCAATTATTACCAGAGTAACAAGAAACGGAGACTGTCATTTGTATCTCATAGTGAATGGATTGGAAAAATTCAAAGTTACTCAATTTCAGTATTAGGATGGCAACACTTCATCTACGTATCTAATCCAAACTCATGAATTTACCTGAATAGATTCATAAACGGAGATCAGCTATTGCCCATTGTCGTGCCACGTTCTTCTTTAACAAATAGATGGTTAATTGTGAGATAGGTTTGGTTGATATCCAACTCTATTCATTTAAGAAATTATTCTCCTTCTGAATCGCCCAAATGGTTTCGTTTTAAAACATCTTTTAAATAATCTAAAACTTGATCTATTGGAACGCTCGGAAACAATGAATAAACGACCTATCAAAATTCGCTTTACAAAACGTTAATCTCGTATCAAATACAAGCGTTGACGTAGCTCTCCATGTGTTTGATAAAAATTATGTAGTGGATACGGTATCTTCAATCAAGCATATTAGTAATAAGTACGAACTTGATTGCTATGAAAGTTTTGAGATCTTCAAAACCAAACAAGCTACTCAGAGCTCATTAAACTCTCATAAATTAATACTAACATCTGTAGTGTTGACACTTTTGTAGAAACTTGAAATTCTAAATTTCCGACAATCCATTCACCTATGAGTTAGAGGCATATGACAGTCTGTTTCTTGTTACTGGTAACAAGACATGTTAGTGAACTATATTTGTATACATATATACAATGTCCCAGACAACATTTCAGCATGGGGATCTCGCTTATTATAAAAGATACAGATTTGGTTAAATTAGATGAATTACTCCTAAGGATTAGTGAAATTATAGGACACTCAATTTCCAAATTTCCATGTATTTAAGACTTATGGCAAGAAAAGAAAAATGTCAAATTTCCTTTTCTTGTAATATCTTTTGTTATATTAGATTAGATTTTTGTTTGCACTTTCTATTTTTAGTTTCAACCCCTAAATTAAATTTTCTTATGGAACGACAAGTCGACTTTGAAATAATTGATCGTGTCTTTTATCCTCTTTACAATGATATAGCACATGTACTATCTATTTTTAAAAACAATAAAGAAAATTTAAAAAATTAAAGACTATAACAATAAGTAGGCCGTGAAACATGAAAACACAAATAATAGATAACAACAAGAGTTAAGCAGGTAATAGTATTGGAGATAATTATCCAATTATAAAGATGTTCAAACAATTGACCATTCCGTTCTAAACATATAGCCTGCGTTGTGTCGACGTAATTGCTCTGCGTAGTTTTTGGCGTTTAATGCTACCAAATGCTGCAAGAACAGCTTCACGAAGATTCTCAAATGTTTGCACGTACACTCGATTTTTACGTAGCCCCAAGGAAAGTCCAAGGCGTTAAGTCTGAGATCTGGTCATAAATCGGCCTCGATTACCAATCCATGAATTTGGAAACCGATTATTAAGATATTCGTTGATGATGTTTGAATTGTGTCCATTCTCTTGCAATAATTGAATAGATGGTTGATTGGCAAAGGCCTAGTTTGATATAAATTTAGTTGTGTAATTTGACACTTTCTCATTGGCAGATTATAAACATCTGATATATGGTTGAAAAGCATTTTTATGAAGAATTGCGAGATGATAAGAACTCTTGTGATGCAGTGCTAACTCGATGCAGATGGTGTTTGCAGGAGAATGAAGGTTTATTCGAGCATTTGATTAATTAATAGTAAAATTCAGTATAATATTAAATTTTATTTTTGTTGTTTTTGTCACTTTTATTATTATGATTTATGTTAATAATCAATAATATTGTTCTCAATAGTTAGTTTAATTTGTAGATTAATTTTCATTTAATTAAAATACATAATATGTCAAGGTTGCTTTGATATAAATTTAATTGTGTAATTTGACACTTTTAATTGGCAGATTATAAACATATGATATATGGTTGAAAAATTTTTATGAAGAATTAAAAAATGCAAAAATCCAATATGGCGTCCATAAGAAAATCGAAAGTTGCCATTATCTCAAAATCTAGTAGGCCTAGATTTTTTCAAAATCATTTTGAAATCCTTTACCTGTTACCCATCCTAAAAAATCGTGGATGTATCTCTTGCAAGAAAAAGATATAGCGATTTTTAGAAACGCATATTTTCAGTTATCACCCTGTTCTAGTAAATGGAAGGATTTTTTGACATGTAACCATGGTTACTTGGGCATATAATGACGCAACTTTTTCTATTTAACCATCTTCGTATTCTAACGGTTTCCAATTCCCTGCATTTCATCTTAAACTGGACATGTTTTTTATATATATATATATTATATATATATATATATATATATATATATATATATATATATATATATATATATATGCAAAAAATTAATTTTTATTATTAGATAAATTTTAAATTAAAATATATTTTTTTTAAAGATCAAACAGAAAAAAATTGAA
>JARFJB010002267.1:477500-512500 GCA_036346205.1 Vesta saturnalis | reverse complement strand
AATCATAAAACATAAATATGTAAAACAATGAATAGAAGTGTAGTAAAGCGGCGTTTGTAATAATAAATAACCCCAATTCGTTACAATAGTAAATACTTAACAGCACTGTTGGGAGATCACGTTGAACCTGGTGACTAGAAAAAAACATAAACAAAAAAATAATTTTTAACCCGTGGTTTTAGGAAGAGCTCCTTAAAACGTGATTGAACCATGACGAGCAGGGTGTTTATTACGTTTCTTTAACAAAAAAATAAAGTAACAAAATATACTTACCCAAATGATATACTATAAATGTTTGTAACTCGGACTAAAGTGAGTAGCACCCACTGCAATTATGGTGGTCGTAGGGACTGCTTATTGCTCCAGGGTGAGACGTAGTAAACAAAACAGATCTGGCCAGTACGTTGGTTGTGTAAACCAAAGCGTCTTACGTGACTTAACTTCGGTGATTTAGGTGGAAGTCGACTCGAGAGCGAAGAAATCTAGAATTATCTTGAGGTAGAGTTTCGTAAATGTTTAGTGATCAGTATTGAAGAAAGATTAAAATTCATAAATCTCAGTTTCGAGTATTCGTGTACAGGCAAAGAATCGATTACAGCATAACACGGAGAAATCGGAGAAAGAAAACCAAATTAATCAACATCTTAGTTACGAAACTAGCAATAAAACTTTAAATATATACATAATAACCTGAAGGGTGTACTGCACTATTGAGACTTACCTTGCAGACACTAGAGCGTTAGATTTTAAAGAAACTTAATATCCGTTAAAAATCAAGGACTAAACTTTTAATTAAGTATTGAGGAAATGTTTGAAAATTAAAACCAGCACAATACTGAACGTAATTTAAAATGTTAATTTCTGTAAAATTACAGAAAATATCCAAATGGTAGTTTTTAAAACGCTAACCAGACAGTGGCGTTTCTAAAAGAAAAAGTACACCTGTTTAAATTTTCCCCACCAATTGTAATGTTTTTATCAAAGGGGAAACCGGTACGAAAAGTTCTCAAAAGACGAAACAAAATTGGGTACTAACTAAAACCGTAAAACATGCCAATATAAAGTTTACCATGGAGATAAAAAAGACGAACTACTGTCATTCCTCGATGTACTAATGTATAAAAAAAGGAAACGGACATACTGTGTATAGAAAACAATACACAACGATAGACAATACACGCTAACCATATAACCATCGAATACACATTTAGTCAAAAATCGTTGGTGACAGGATCGAGAAGATTAGCAGATAAAGACCACGTGGCATAAGAAATGGATGAAGTAGAAGCAGCGCTAATAACAGTCGGTTAAAAAGAAACATCAAAGCAGGATCCAAACCACCGAAAGTTTGAAAAAAGAAGAAAACCAGAGAAACAAGAAACAATCAGACCAACCTTAGAGTGAACGCCAGAAGAAAGAACACCGTAATGCCGAGCCACATCACTATCTCAATACGCACTGGAGACATCACATACCATCGCCATCGAAAATGCCAAAATACTCGCCAACATAAAGGAGAAAACGCAACAAATAATAAGAGAAGCCATATAAAATGAAAAACGTTCACAAGAGACCACGCACAGAGATTTCTGAAAACATTTCAAGATATCTTAAAGCATAAAATAATGACAAGGAAAAAAACAGTCAAAGGTATACAAAATGAACAATCAAAAAGCGACAGTGAAAGTGGAAGTGATTGAAGTGAAAACAGATAGACCAATGGCACGCCAACTATACAAGGAGAGGCAACAAGCAGATGAAGTTAGTATAGCATCAGTTACCAGAAGATAACGGCTAGTAGGATCTTGCCGAAACATTTTCGACAACCTAATGGTTCTTTTAAGAACCAAGGGAATGAAGAAACCACAACACAGATCAACACCCGGAAGGAGAATATTGGACATTGCGACACCCACGGAAACCTCAAAATAAACATATATATAATAATAATAGATATTTATTGTGTGAACGTGTTGGTACACTTACACTCGTCAGGTTTAATAACACATACTGTTACAATAACGTACAAACACAGTACAATCGATCTACAGTATAAACTTACATTTCGCTAAAAATTCATCCAAAGAGTAAAATGCATTAAAAATTAGAAACTCTATAATTTTAGATTTAAATTCAGAGAAAGGTAAACATTTAGTGTGACTAGGAAGTTGATTATATAAGGAGTGCGATAGATAAACAGGTCCATATTGACTTTTAGCTAATCTGCACAGTGCTAAACGAACATTTTCCTTTTGTCTAGTATCGTGGTTAAGTACATCAAATTGATGCTTAGCTTGCGTACTGTGTTTTTTAGCATAACAGAGAGATTCGAAAATAAATAGACAGGGAAAAGTTAAAATTCTTAATTCAATAAAGGCCTTTCGACAAACCTCCCTAAATTGAAGATTAGCCATAATTCTAACAGCTTGCCGTTGAAGGCGGAAAATGCTTGCCATGAAGCACTGTGTCCCCAAACTAAAATTGTATAAGACAGAGTACTTTGAATTAAGGCAAAGTAAGCTGTACATAAAACTCTTGTCGAAGTATTGTTTTGAAGTCTTTTTAATATGAAGATTGATTTCTTAATCTTTTTCGAAACGTTACTACAGTGTGACTCAAAATTTAATTTATTATCGATAAAGCATCCCAGAAGTGATTTACCATCACCAAAGACTATATTAGTATTTATTTTCGATAGGGATAACGGCACAAAGGTTGTCTTAGCGTCATTCAATTTCAATTTATTATTAATACACCACTCGTTAACAGAATTGACACTCTCCCGAGCATTGCAAAACGCAATATTAATAAAGAAGTTGCAATCAGAGTTGCATCATCCGTATAAAGGATGCAGGATATGTTAGAAGAAAGAAAGGGTAAGTCATTAATTAAAATTAAAAACAGAATTGGGCCAAGAATTGAACCTTGAGGTACCCTGTATTGGGGAAGAACACCAGATAAAACGTTGTTCCAAAGTACGCGTTGATATCTTTCCTCAAGTAGGAAGCTATCAACGCCACACTCTTATCCCCAAAATTATACACTAATTATATATATATATATATATATATATATATATTCACAAAGGAAAACTGCAGATTCTAGAGCTAATCTTATGTCGATTTAACGTAAATTACCTTAATAAAAATACTTCCTAATTCAGATATCTTCAAAATGATTTCCCTTTAAATGATAGCGTTCTGTAAATTTATTTAGTGGAATATACCCAATCGTACATCGTGAATATAATTTTTAGTTGTACTCATAAGTTTGGGCGGGTCATTGGACATTGTTTCATAAGTTTTTTGTTTTTCAGAATTTCGCAATTTCAACATGAAATTTAAAAACTTCGATTTTTCATAAAATAATGATACTCTTGTCTGAAGTAGCTACGACGCACCGTTTTCTAAATAAATCGATTTGAACTTTTCATGTGTTAATCATACTTTTATAAAATTAACCAACGAATTATTTATATATATATATATATATATATATATATATATATATATATATATATATTTGATAATCCGTTCTTGGGAATTATCCCACGTTTTTTTTCTCCTTCTCTTCGACGACGTTTCGACCAAATCTTACTGGCCATTCTCGTCTTCTATTCGTTGCTTAAAAAGTTTTGTTCGAGTTAGTGTCATACGATTATTATTATAGTTCATACAAATTGATTATTTTCATAATTTTAAATATATTTAAATTTTATGGTGTTGTCTAATTTGAAACAAAAAAATTAACAATTTTCAAAATTATGGAAATTACAGATAATATTGATGAAAAATTAATTTTAATTAGAAATGAATAACTATTTTGAATTTTTAACAATTATTAACTGAATGGATATGGTACAATATTTGATTAATTTTGAAGAAGAATTAATGTTGTGTTATGTTTAGAAAGTGTTAAATCAAACATTCCATACATATTTAAGTTCTCACATCAAATTTACTTTATTAATATGACTTTAGAGATCAAATATTCTGGTTTATTTTATCAAATGAATTAAGAAAATTGAAAATTTTATTAAAAGTGAGGATGTAGAAAACATTCGAATGGCTAAAGACCACGTACCGAAAAAAGCCCATAAGCTCTACAACCATTTTAGGAGCACGATAAGAACGAAAATTTTAAAAGGCGGAAGAATCTCTAAAATTAGGAATCAAGGATAGGATGGGAAAGCGATAAACTCCACATTAAAGGCCAAAACAAAATGAAGATTGGATCTCTCGTAAAATTTCCGGAGGTAAAATAGTCCCCTAAACTGGGGGGGACTGCTCGAGGCTACTATTCAACATGAAAAAAACAAATAATGAAAAAGAAAACCAAGCTAAAGATTTTACAAACCAGAAGAAAAGAAAAATGTTGAAGTGATCACCACGTGGAACATTATATCCCTTCTACAAAATAGTAAATGACATAACTTAAATAGATATAGAAAATATGGGAGTTTTTAATTTTTTTTATGGGCAAATTTGGGGTCGGAAAAAATTTTTGATTTAAGGAAATTAAGTTTTGGGTTTTAAACCAAATATTGACGTTTATTGTTTTTTTACTAAGCAAAAAAGGTATACTTGGTCGATGCCCTCAAATCAACCGTTTTCCAGATATTGGTTGATGAAAGTTCAATTTAATTCGCTCATTATCAAAACGAGTTATATTATGTAACCAAACAAATGGTCATCGTGGAACACCTTTTGTAACATTTATTTGTTTAGTTTTATTATTTATTTTTCATTTTCGTTCTTAAATTCATAGTTAAAATAAAAATGTAAACATACGTTACTTTGATTTTAATTCCAATTAGCGGATAATAGGAATTAAATTGAACTGTTCATCAACCAATATCTAAAACATTTGGAATCGACCAAATACCTTTTTGCTTAGAATTGAAAGGAACAAACTAATTCAAACGGAACTTCAAATATTTAAAAAGTTAAAATTAACTTTCGCATACCACTTGTAACGCCTCTGCAAAGCATTAAAATCAATAAGATATTTTTTCTCGACCAAAAACCCCGTGCCCAAATTTCAGACCATATTCAAATTTGTTCGCAAAATATCGCCATAAAACCGAGGAAAATACCTTTTCCCCTTAGGTCCTAAACGAAGCGTTTCCGGACCTGATTTATATGAACTTTTTCTTATTTTTGGGTCTAGAATCACTGCAAAGTTGGTCCGTAGAGTTTCTGGACACCTGTTTTTTTATATATATATATATATATATATGTTTTTATATATATATATATATATATATATATATATATATATATATATATATATATATATATAGTTATATACAAAAATATAATGAAGAAGAGGTTGATAGAGTTTATGAAACCTGGAATAAAATGAAAAAGACAAAGGCACACGAAAATCTCATTGTCATGGATCACTGGAATGCTGTTTTGGGAGAGTGCTGAGAAGAAAGATAAAGGACCCTTTTTAAACAGGAACGAGCGAGGTGATAAATTAGCTGAATTCTGTGCAAACATGACTTAATCGTGGAATACTCTGTTTCAACACCATCCTAGGACATCTGGACACCCAACAGGATGAGGTCACAAATAAACTATTTCTAACAAAAGTAAGATATAAGAACCAACTTAAGGAAGAAGCTATTAGTCCAGACATTGATAGTGATCACAAATTAATGGCAAAAAGCTTACTAAAATTAAAAAGTGACCAAAGAAAACAAACGTAATTTAAAAAAGCTGAATGATATTGTTAGAGAGGGATTATCAACGAGAAACCGATCTTAATAGAAACATTATAAATTGTAAAGACATAAACGAAGAGTGGAAAATAATAAAGGACTCCACAAGTGTGAAAGAATAATGCGAAAAGCTAGAAAAAAAATAATTACTCAAATATTTGAAAGATCAAGTAAAAAAATCTTTTAAAATTATATCAAAAGTATATGACTCAGGAACAATACCAGACGACTTCAAAAATGTCTCATAGTACACTGGCCAAGAAACAAGGAGCCACAAAAGCAGAACTTTAGAACTCTGGTTACAATGGAACATACTAACACATATAACATGAGTTTAAACACAACCAAAACAAAATTATGGGATCACCAAAGGAAGGTCAAACCAACTGCAAAAATAAGTGTTTCTCAATCTTGGCAGCAAATAAAAAGAAAAAATCAATCCAAAAAATCTTAAGCAGAATACATTTAGCCAAACTAGCCTTTAACAAGAAATCAAAAATATTTAAATCTAATAACATTAACATAAATATAAGAATCAGCTACTTAGGACAGCAACAGATCCTAATTAAGCAAAGCTGTGAGAAGAGCCACTGGGTAGGTCACATAATAAATACGACGGACTCCTCTACAACATCTTGAAGGAACAGTTGAAGGTATCATCTCTAGAGGAAGGCAGAAAAATACCTAAATGACATCATAAATGACATGAGTTATGGAACCTATGTAGAACTAAAAGAGTTGCCCAAGATAGAACAGAATGGAAGAAAAGATGGAAAGTTTGGGCCTGGGCAAAGAAAAACCAAATTTAGAATTGGAAATGAAGAAATATGAAAATAAACAATTTAAAAAAAAAAAAAAATTTATTATACCAAAGGAAGGAAAAAATAAAAATAATTTTTATATTTAAAATAACACAAAAGAAAATCAATAAAAATCTTAAGAGAATACATTTCCAAAAGCCTTTAACAAAATAAAAAATTTAAATCTAATCATTAACATAAATTGTGTTTCAGAAAGTGCTAATTGCAAAAAGTTGGAAGAGAACTGGGAGGAATAAAAAAAGGATCCCAAAATCTTGAAAACATTAAACACTTGGGAAGGGAGGTAATTAAATGAATTTTGGTTTGGAACCATGGTGGTTGAAATAGAAAGTGGAAGAAAAGTGGAAAATTTTGAACCAATCTTGTTGCCAAAATTAATAATTTAATAAAAAAATATAAATATATATATAAAAAATATTTTTTTTAAGAATTGACCTTTCCGCCCTGCTTCCAGTAATACAAGACCTTGCCATTAAAAGCGTCGCAAAATGGTTCCCCAATTTTGTTTAACGGAAATCAAAAAGACGATCCGGAGGGTTTGGATTTTAAAAAGTTTTACCCAAATTAGAAATTGGAAACCTTTGGGGATGGACTTTAAATGAGGAAACCTTGGTAAAAAATGTGGAAGAAACGGAAAATGAAAGTTGGTAAATAACTGTTCCCACCTCCTAAAAAGTCAGTCTCACGGGTCATTTGGGAAAAAGGAAATCCTTTCTTACCCTGCTCCAAGTTAATCCATTGGAATTTTCCCAAAGGGACAATTTAACCGAAACTAAAACGCCCAGTTTGATTTGAAACATTTTAGCTAAGGGCCCGCAAAGGAAATTTGTCGTGGAAAATTCAGGTTAGGTTCTCCATCCTGAAATTAACTCAGAACGGAAAAACATTTTTCTTGCACCAATGAATTCTCAATTTTAAAACGGGGCTGTAAAACAGGTTTCCAGGTTGAACATTTCTTCAAAGAAATTCTGGAAAACAAGGGGGCCTATGGGAAATGGAATCAAGTTTTTGAAAAGATTATGAGGAAAGTGGTTTAAATTAACAATTTTTAAATTTGAAACTTGGGGAAAGTTGGAAGTTTGGGGAGGAAAACATTTTAATATTTAAAATTAAAAATAAATTTATGTTTATATATATATATATATATATATATATATATATATATATATATATTGTGTGTGTGTGTGTGTGTGTGTGTGTGTTGTGTTGTGTTGTGTTGTGTGTGTGTGTGTGTGTGTGTGTGTGTGTGTGTGTGTGTGTGTGTGTGTGTGTGTGTGTGTGTGTGTGTGTGTGTGGCTGTGTGTGTGTGGTGGTGTGTTTTTCTTAGATAGATTACTTTTAAGTAAAAGTCTATTTTCAGTAATAAAAAGATAGCCTGTCAGGTTTTAAAAGTAGCCCAGCAGCAAATATATATATATATATATATATATATATATATATATATATATATATATATATATATATATACTGAGGGATACTCTAAGTGGAATAAATTATGTAACTAAAGGGGAATTCCGGGAGAAAAATTATTATAGGTATTCTTCATAATTTTCTCCAGCCCTCAATCTATGGGTTACAGTTTCTCATATAACCACCCCCGGGGGTGTAAAGGTAGGTCAAGTGACATACCGTGTGAAAGATTGTATTAAGTAGAATACAACGCAGTACTTATTTTCTCGGGCATTAGAAAAATAAAGTGAAAAAACCATAATGAACAACTTTCTTTGGCTCAATAGTATTTAATTTCGAAAATGATTGAAATGTCGGTAGGTAAAAATGTACCGTAGTGATAACATGCATTAATTATCGCAACAAGCTTGATTTTATCGTTGAAGGAAAAAATCTTTATCTTCTGCGTTTCTTACACTGATTACATGCTTTTTAATTTCGCAATGCTTGAATGGTCGGTAGATAAAAATATGCCGTATTGATAACGTACATTTATTATCTCAGCAAGCCAGGTCTTATCATTGACGAAAAAGGCTTTTAATTTTCTATGTTTTAGTCTCGATTTTAGTTACCTGCTTGATTTGTTACCGTCCACATTAGTAAATTACACTGTTGTCTGTTCTTTGTATTTTTCTTTGCTCGTTTATTTAAGTAAATAATTCCTCTAGTATAGTTTTCCATCTTTCATCGTAGTAAATGATATAGCATGGCTTTTTAACGGAAGCCCTCGCATTAAGATATTAATCATCGGATATGGTGACCAAGGTTCCTCAAGCTGAGGTAGCTGAATTATTTCCAAATCCCGATTTACCATGGCTTTCTCAAAGCACAATTAGCAAAATAGAAGGCGCTATAGAAATTGGGTCATGTCAGGAATCTGCCAAGACAAACAAGAGGCAGTTGACGAAAATACAAAACTGAACGTTTTGTTGGCTATTCAAAAAACCCCATCATTTCGGCACGGCAATTAGCGCGCGATAATGACGTCAGAACTTTTTAAATGTTTTAAAACTGCAAAGATGCACCCTTACAAGATGCAAATTCAACAATTGACTTGAATATCTAGACCGACGAATTGAGTTTTGTGAACGAATGATGGACTTCATTCCCATGGTCACATACAGTTGGAATGGTTTTCTTTTCGGATGAATGTAATTTTCTTTGCATGGTGAAGTGAATCATCACAATTGTCGTTATTGTCTAACCACAACCCCATTGTTTACGGGGACACATACACGCAACATCACTAAAATTACGAATGGGCTGGGATGATTGAAGATTGAGTGGTAGGGCCATTTTTCTGAATGGTAATCTTGGTGGGCAGTTATATCTTTCTATGCTCACGGATGACCTCTCCCAAATTAAAGGGGTCTATTTCCAAATAACAAACCAAATGACTTTTGAGAGAATTTGGATATGGCGCTTGACCGCACTATGCATTGGCAGTACGGAACTATTTAAATCAAATTTTTCCAAATAGATGGATTGGTCAAAGAGGTGCACTTGAATAGCCACCACGATCCCGGATCTTAACCCCTTGATTTTTTTAAGGATATTGAAAAGGTTTATGCTTTACCGACCAACCTTCAGGATCTGAGGGACAGAATTACTGCGAAATACTTCAAAAAGAAATGTTTTATACCGATTGGGTCTTTGTCAAGAAACAGGACACCTTTTGAACATCTTTAAAGTTATGAGTATACCCCATAAGAAAAGATTTTTTGCAGAAAAGTCGTTAAATCGTAGTTTAGTTTAAGAAAGTTCTCAAATGAAACTTCCCTTAGAGTGCGTTTATTTGTTTATTGTTTTGATTTTTTTTTTTGTTCAACAAAATAATGTTTAAAATTTTGAGAAAATAAATACTGCGTTGTATTCCTCTTAATACAAGCTTTCACACGGTGTATCACTTGACACCCTTACATTTGAAAAAAAAGTTAGGGTGCTTACCCCGGGAGTGGATATATGGAGAAACTAACCCCAGATTGAAAATGCCTATCATGAGTTTTCTCCCGGACTTCACCTCTTTGAGTTACAGAATTTATTCCACTGAGAGTATCCACCCTGTATAAAACACGTTCGGTGTTTTTTAATTTTTGTGTGATGCGTGTGGTTGTATTTGTTTGTTACAGGTCCTGCCACAGTTACAGTGTTCCAAAGTTTTCCATAAAAGTATTTAATTATATACAAGGAATAAAGAATTAAAATTTCCAAAAGAATAAAACCTTCAAATAAAATCTACATGGAATCAAAGTACTTTTACTTTACTTCAACTTCTTGTGTTGGCATTCAAAACTAATAATTGTACGTTTAATGTCAATATTGTACAATTTTAACCTTGTTGATATTTACTATTTATAATTCCGTTTTGTTCTTGTGTTATTAGGAAGGAAAAAATACCTTTTCTTCTTCTTTTACTAAAACATCTGGTCAATAATCAAAGACTGACGTATACAAAAATACTTTACAGACTAAAATTCATATTCAAAATTGTAAAATAAATTTTATGGAATGGGACCACTAAATTTCTTCTTATTTTATGAGTTTGATTCACACATTTATTTAAGAACAGAAATATAAATGAATAATAGTTTTATGCTCAATACAAAAAAGAAAAAAGTAGTGCTTTCATTCTTTCGGAATGAATTATATACGGTAATAGTTTTGAAACATGTAACACATTTTTTTGTAAATTCTTTTATTAGAAAACAATATCCGTAACAATTTGATTCATTTTATCGGAGATAGTGAAATGTGGTCTATATCCATTTTCATCAGCAACGAAGGTCATCGAAACTTTCTTGCCCGTAAGATCAGTGTGGAAGATTGACCATGAACTTCCATAGCAGCATTTTCGGCACCAGGATTTTTAATGTACCTTGCTCATCCCTGCTGATTCCATTACTTTGTCAAAACCAAATTTGAAACCATCAACACCGATATTATTTTTCATGTCTTAAAATATGAGCTTGGCTTTCAGGGCTTTTGAAAGGCAACAGTTAAGATGCTTAAAATTAAAAGTACCTAAAATATAAAAATTAGAAAATAGCAATAATCAACATCACTTTCATTTTAAAGATGCAGGGATTACAATTAAAGTTGTGGTGCAATCAACTTGGTGATGTAAATCAGCCAAAATTAGATAATTGAACACGCAATGTGGTATTGTTAATTATAGTAAAACGCCAACAGAACGAATGTGGGAAAGTGATACAAATTGATGCACTTACCGTCTTCATTATATTGCAGCTGTATAAGTAGCCAGTGAAGCACAAGAATACTGCAGTTCCAGAAAGAAATATCCGAAACTGTAAATTTAACAAACCCCATCCTTTCTAATGTAACCATGCTGTCATTTATTTTATTATATTAAAACACTACTACAAACGTAATTGCGTTAAATAACATATTGAATTCATGACAATAAGGAACATATTTGTACTCACCTGTTTTTATATCATCGATTAATATTAGACATGAAAAGTGGAAATTAAACTTAAATAATTTTTTATACTAACAAATATCATAAATAAATTTAGAAGGTAAGTTTATATAAAAATATATCTCTTAAGATTGTCTAGACACTCCTCAATTACATTCAGTTTATAAATCATTAATAACTAAGCAATTTTTATGATTTCTGGATCACTGTACTATGGACGTAATTTATCAAATTTATGTTACTGATTGCACCTTAAAGATGTTAGTCCCTTGACCTTGGTATAATTATTGAAGTTTTACTATAAGTTAAATATATATTAATTTACATTTACGGTTATGCAATAAATGATGGGTTTATAACCATTCAATTATATGTTAATCCAGTAGTATTTTTTTTTAATTTTAATATTATAAGCACCGGAAATTGTTGAAATAAAATATTTATACAATATTGGAAATAAGCTTTTACTTCTAACCAAGAATTTTTATAAGAATCATGTTCACACTAATTCCACTAATTTAGTCAAAGGTCATAAATATTGAAGTATGTTTATTTTTCATTACTTTAATGAAACAGGGTGCAGTTGAAAAAAGACATTAAAGAGAAAGGAGCCTTTTTTTTTGTTTGTACCTTACGCTTACATATGTAGTCAATGGTATACATCTAAGTCCAAACGGTGTTTATTCACAAGTATTGTAATCTATAAACCGAGAAACGAAAACAAAAATTCATGAAAATTCAGAGTAAACGTGCAACTAAAATTATTAGATAAAATATATACAAATTTGGAAACCTTTTATTATAGAAGTTCAAAGCCAAAATTTTTGGCTTGCATTTTTTGAAATATTGTCAAGATACGGGTTGATTACTTCATCAATCTTACTCAGATGAATAAAACGATTCATCAATGACGAATATTTTGATTCCTGTAATAGTCCAGGGATTCTGGTGCCAACTAGTGGTTTTCAAGAATGGTGAACATTTATTTTATTGGTTGAGTTGATCGGCCTATTTTCACAATTTTTGCCTTTTGAACGCGATGCTTCGTAAGCGGATTCTGCTTCCATATCAGGCTTAGTCCTGAGAAGAACTGTTTCGCACTTGAGTCGAATTCATATGTTCTGATTTTTAAGATGACCCTCAGATTCGAGCTTGGATTTTCACTTACAAGTCTGACACCTTTACCGCTGAGCCGTGAGTAATCCAATACATATTTATTTTCCTTTTTCCCTGTTTAGGTTAGGTGTTAAATCAGTAGCCATTTTTTTTTAGTGTTTTAGCGATATTTTCTTTTCTTTGTTCAGTCCTCTTGTTTTGAGCATATTATTTGCGCTCTAACGTACAAGCATTTTTCTACATAACTTCACGCTTTTGTGGTGGTTGTAGTGTAGGTACCTCCCGTGGGTAAGTTTCCTGTATACACTTGTAGTGAAAGTGTTGTAGTGTACATACATTCAGGAATGGCAGTTCTTGTTCCGACTACAATTCCATTGTAAAATTTATGAAGGGTGCGCAGCTGATTAGATGATATAGAAATTCATCTAGTTTATGTTACCAAATTACGAGAGCATCGCCACGTAATTTACCATTTAATTACGTTTTCTGATGAAATCTTGGCTTTTAACTGTATGACTACTGAACTGGAAATCCTAGCATTATATATATATATATATATATATATATATATATATATATATATATATATATATATATATGACTCACACACACACACACACACACACACACACACAACGCGCGCACACGCACGCACGCACGCACGCACGCACGCACCACGCACGCAACCAGCACGCACGCACACGTACACGCAACACGCACAAAACGCCACACACACACACACACACACACACACACACACACACACACGCACACGCACACACGCACACACGCAAACACGCAGACACGCAGACACGCAGACACGAGACACACAGACACACAGACACACGAACACACAGACACACAGACACACAGACACAGACACACAGACACACAGACACACAGACACACAGACACACAGACACAGAGACACAGAGACACAGACACACAGACACACAGACACACAGACACACAGACACACAGACACAGACACACAGACACACAGACACACAGCACAGACACACAGACACAGACACGCCAAGACACACCAACATACACACGCACACACAGCACGCACACACGCACGCACGCACGCACGCACGCATTCACCCACGACGTACGCACACGCACGCACGCACGCTCGCACCCACACACACACGCACACGCACACGCACACGCACGCACGCACGCACGCACGCACGCACGCACGCACGCGCGACGCACACACACACACACACACACACACCACACACCACACACACACACACACACACACACACACACACACACACACACACACACACACACACACACACACGCAGCACGCACGCAGCACAACGCACACGCACGCACGCACGCACGCACGCACGCACGCACGCACGCACGCACGCACGCACGCACGCACGCAGACTACACACATACACACACACACACACACACACACACACACACACACACACAGGGTGTCTGAACTTTTAGTCGACAAACTTTAACCACGATTTCTACATCAAAAATAATCCTAGATTGTGCTATAGATTATATCCTAAAAATGCTGTTAAAGAAATACAGGGTCTTCATATTTTGTAAAAAAAATAGAAATTCTTTAATTTCTTCTAAACCCTTGATGTATTTTATTGAAATTTTGTACCGTCGTTCAACCAACTAATGTTTTGTGATAAAACATAATTTTAGTCTCGACAATGGCGTGCGTACGGACACTATTTTGAATGATTTTAAAGAAAAAAAAAGCACGTATGCTTTTTCTCGAAATAAAATCATACTTGTAATCTCCATTCAATTCGAATAAAAAGATATCTTGTCTTTTTCGAGAAACACACGGTTTGAAAAATAACGGCAGTACATTAAGAAACAATAAAAATTAAACAATTAAAACAAGGTAAAACGTTCAATTTGTCATTTACCTGTGTATTCAAAAAATTGTTAGCTTGTTTAATTCTTTAATTGTAATTGTTTATACTTGTTTTAATTGTTCTCTTATTTAGCGGTTTAATTTTGATTGTTTATAATTGTCCCATTAATTGTTACCTTGTTTTAATTGTTTAATTTTATTGCTTGCATTTAATGTCCGTTGGAAAAAACGCCAATTTTTTTTTAATTTTGATATTTCAAATTTTGAAGATCTTATTTGCCTGTCTTTAGATTATTTTAGTGCTTAAATTACGATTAGCTTTATAATGCCGAGTACTAATTCAGAGTATGCAGACATTCATTTCATTTATGGGTACTGTAACAAACGCTCAAGAAGTATGTCGAAGTATGCTAGAGATTTCAAATAGGAGACATCCCGATGAGAAGGTTTTCATGAATGTTCATCATAGTTTTAGAAATTTTGGCTCACAAAAAATCCTCGTAATCATCAGAGGACAAAAGATTGGAAGAAGATATACCAGAACTGATTGATAACAATAGTAAAAGCTTACAGAAATTAGTGATCCGAAACATAGAATTTCAAAGGCAAGGTACATCGTGTTTTGTGAAGAAATGGCAGAAAAGCTTACCACTTGCAACCTGTCCAAGAACTAAACCAGATGATGGACCAAAATTGGCTTCTAAGGTTACAAGATATAGATGTTTAATTCTTTAGAAAATTTTATTAATCGATGCTCTTGCTTTGCAAGACGAGGTTGTAAATTTCTACAATCGGCGCAGAAAATCCTCATGCAATTATAGCGCAATTTTCAACAAGAATTTAGTGTCTACGTTTGGCTGGGATAATGTAATTGGGCCATATTCCGACTTAATACCAATCTCTTCTTAAATTTCTTGGATAATGAAATGGCCAATTGTTTGGAAGATATTCTTATTAATGTAAGGCAAAAATATGGCTGCAAATGGACGGAGCACTGACACATTATGGTATAAGTGTTCGTCGCTGATGTGACACGAACTATGAAGTACGTATACAAACCTGAACGAACCTAACAATCAATATTTTATATATATATATATATATATATATATATATATATATATATATATATATATATATATATATATATATATATATATATATATATATATATATATATATATATATATATATATATATATATATAAGTGGCATAGTGTGAAAGTCCCATATCTCCTTTATTTAAAGAGATACAAAAAAATTAAATACAAAAGTTGTAAGATATGTTCTGGTGCATATTCCAAAAATATTTTTAATTAACAGGGTAGATCATAACAGCTTAGAAGTAATTTTAAATTTTTTTTAAATAGAAAACCCTATATATTATTACATATTTAGATTCTACATACAATTTTAGACAAATTTTATGTATAATGTCTTATACCTAAGTCTAACCGTTTTGACAAATTTAAAATTTTTGTCAAAAATTACGTTTGCAGGACAAAACATAGGTGGAAATCTTTTCTAAACGAAGCCTTTATCAATTAGTTATGGTTGGTTTCCTTGGAAATGGGGACCCACTCTAATGGGCTGTATTGATATTTTGTAATACATTCATACAGGGTGATCAAAAAGTAGATTCAAAAAACCTATAGTCATTTTTTTAAATGGAAACTCCTATTTTTTAATTCTATCTTATTTAGCATTAAAAATAAGGGTGACTTTGTATAAGAGTGTATATTCTAAAAATGTAGTTTTTGAAATAATGACAATTTAATATTTTTTATTGTAAAAGGCTATACGGCTTTCAAGTTTTGTTGTTAGTTGGTGTCCAAAATTGCATGTAGAATTTAAATATGTAATAATATATAGGGTTTTCTATTTAAAAAAATTTAAAATTACTTCTAAGCTTTTATGATGTACCCTGTATAATTAAAAATATTTTTGAATATGCACCAGAACATATCTTACAACTTTTGTATTTAATTTTTTTTGTATCTCTTTAAATAAAGGAGATATGGAACATTGTCACACTAATGCGCCACCTATATATATATATATATATATATATATATATATATATATGTGTGTGTGTGTGTGTGTGTGTGTGTGTGTGCGTGTGTGCGTGTGCGTGTGCGTGTGCGTGTGCGTGTGCGTGTGCTTGTGCGCGTGTGCGTGCGTGGTGCTATGCGTGCGTGCGTGCGTGTTTGTGGTACTGGACTATTTAACCTACAAGCATATCCACTCATCTATACTGACGTAATTAACAAACAAAAATAGAATCGTCAATATTTTCATGATGTATTTAATGCCCGCGCATGGTGTGATTCGGTTCATACTATGTATGCAGTTTGTAGTTACCTATTTGAAATACTTTTACATTTGCCATGTCCCAAACAAGTACATATTACTGAGATTGGCAAAGAAAATCAACATGGTAAATAATATGCGTTCATAATTGTAAACTCATCTTGTATCACATGAGTAAAATTTAACGAGTTGACAATTTTGGTTATCATTTTAGAATCTAACCAAGCATGGTTTAGTTTGAAGCTGAGTGTGAATAAACTTGCTCAGTGTGTTAAATAAGTGATCAGAGTTACATGTTTATGAATCCTCAAACAATAATTGATACTGCTAATGGTCGCCTTATGTTAGAATCGCACTTTTACAAATACTGTGGGATACGAAAATTAATAGTTATTACCATGAAAGTTAAGGGTGCAATGCATGGGGCGCTCACAAATAGTAAAGGTAAGGTAATACATGTAGTGCAGAAAATGATTTTTGCACTTGGAGAGTCAAGCTTATGATTACAAAACGGGTACTGGAGACACGACGTAGTGGATTGAAAATAGGTGATTGTATTTCCTCTATTAACTGTGAATTAAGTGTAATTAAATACCTACGGTATTTAAGCCTTCATGAAGGTATGTAACAAACCTACTGCTTTCAAATATAGACAATTTTACTTAGAAATAACTGAAATATGTTAGAATTTATTCAGTAACTAAGACTGCTCTTTGAAATAATGATTATAAAACTCACTCACGTTTGCAGAGATTTATTATAAATAAAAATCAAACTTGCCATTCTCAACTAACATGATTATTTAAAGTCATTGACGTCCCTGAGATCTGTAAAGGCTAGGTAAACGTCTGCGTGAGTACAAAAATTGTATATACACCTCTAGGAAATGCCATTTTCCTTCATTTCTCTCTAGATGTACAATCTAGTAATTTGCACGTGCGAGTAAAGCCTTCTCTGGTCACAAACAGGAACTAAAATTGCGTTTTATTTCTAGAAAACAAACAAAACAATACTAAAATCTCACTCACGTTTATAGACATTTGTTATAAATCAAAAGTCAAACTCGTTGCCATGATGCATATTACATTTTCTATTGGTTATATCAAGTTATTAACAAGTATCCTTAAATCTGTTAAAACCTAAGTATTACGCCTGACCGAGTGTACAAAATTGGTATATACATTGAAGCGAAATGCCACTTTTCGCTTGAGTTAAAATTGCACCGGTAAACAATTCATTTCTCCTTGATGTATCATAATAACATAATAATATGTTCAAAACAATACTTTAAAATACGAAATTATAAACTACACCAACAGTGTTTTCACCTATTACTTTTCTGTGTAAACATGTCAACTATACCATTAGCATGGAAAGTAGCTGTGACTGCTAAACACTCATTCCTAAAGCAAGTATCCGATATTTGGAATTTGTTAACAGTACTACTAACATACTTACAGTTTTCAACAGGTAAATGTACAAGTTGGTTAGATGTACCAATGCACACGGAAGAAAATGCAATTTTAGATTATTGCAATTAGAAAATTTAATATAACTTATTTATTCTAACTCTCTTAAAGGGTAACATGTTTCAGTTAAATTTGTTCGATTATGGTTGTTCAGTCGTCCATCATCGTCTTGACTGAAACATAAATGCATGTATAAATAAAAATTGCATTTTCTTCCGTAATTAGTGATCGATTTTAATTCTGTAAAATTGTCACATTCGTGGACATAACATGCATCATACTTTATAAAAAATATAGTGCTATTTAAAATTTTAAGGGAATTGTGTTTTTAAAGGTAGTTCAAGTGATAATTTTAACAAATATTAAACTACAGGCAGCTGTAAAGAATAGTTTTGTTTCATTCAAATATCTTTATTCGTTATCAAGTTACAGGGTGGTCAAATCAGTTTGGGACACCCTACATATATATATATATATATATATATATATATATATATATATATATATATATATATATATATATATATATTTAATTTTCAGGTTTTTGCGAGTGCTGGATATGAAGTTGATGTTCTTCCCTTGGTCTTGCGTAGATTCTCCTCATGGTTCTTAAAGAACCGATCTTGAAATGACGACGTTTCGGCATAATCTCATCTGCCATTTTCAAGTCTTCGTGTTCTGCTCCTGGTAACTCGAACTGAACTGTTTAGTATATATATATATATATATATATATATATATATATATATATATATATATATATCAAAACTTGAGTGCTGTGAATAAAATAGTTGTGACAGAAGAGCTATCAACACAAGAGGAGGTATTTAGGAAAGTGAAGCAATTATAGGTAACATAAAAACACAAGCAACCAACAGCAAGAGAAATTTAGTGAAATAAATACTAGAACTAGTGAAACAGAAACGATCAACAGCTTAGAAGATGAAGATGACATTTAGTTTTCACAATGTACACAAGAACCTAGCTCACGAAAATCTAAACAAAATAAACCAGAACACTGCAATTTGATGCCAAAATAGCAACAATAAAGTGGAAGAAGATGTAACGCAAAGGAAAATTAGAAATGATTTCTATCACTTTAAAACAGAATTTTCAAAATGCAACCGTCCATAAGACCATACGTTTCAAAATTTCCATACAAAAACCACTTACAGCTGTGAAGCAAGCTAGTATCTTACAGGAAGTGATTTTTGCGTGGCTTTACCCTAAACCCTATCTGTAAGCCTTAAATTTTTCAAATGATTTTCGAAAATATCCTTGTAATTGTCAAAACGTACCATAATAAAAAAAGTTATCAAGTAATGACCGTTATCAAAACGAACAATCGTTAATCCAGTTGTAAAAAAAATCTTGGAACAACACTACCTTCAACCACCAAATGGGAATTAAAAAAGAAATAATTTTAATAAAATTTTTAGGAAATTATGTAGCTTTTATAACAATTTCATCACGAAAAAGGCCTTGAAAAACAAAACAATAATCTATCTCAAACAGACGTTTAAAACTTCGTCAGATGGGTTAATAGACATCTAATGCTAACAAAAAAAATCCAAAGTCGCTTCTAAAAAAATATGGATAATTTTTAAATATTTTCAATCATATTTTTTTTTACATTATTTGCTTTGATTAAGAAAAGTTACCTAAAATTAATTTTTTTTTAAAATAAGTTTGCGTTTGTTATAAAATTAATATTTCAGATATTCAAAAATTTATAACATTAAATTCTACTTTAAATTGTTTGCCGTTAAATTATGCGTCGAAACAAATTGCATAGAAAATGATTAATCTATTTATACAGGTCTATAAATGTTCCATAAATATATCGAAAACTTTTAATTTGCAATGGCAGTTTGTTTAAAGAATAGTTTTTGCACGATTGAGCTTTTTCGTTTTTACATATCTGTTTCCAAGACAGCAGGATATGTTTACTGGTTGCGAGGCCCAACCCTAATTTTACTTACACTTACAAATTATTCTTCAAATCTAGTTACCATCAAAAACCACACGCACCGCACGCAAAGCACGCAAGCCGCAAAAAAACGCGCACACGCACACACCCACCGCACACACGCCGCCACGCACCAGCACGCACCCACACACACACACACACACACACACACACACACACACACACACACAAAACAAACCAGAACACAGAACACGAACACAGACACACAGACACACAGACACACAGACACAACAACAGACACACAGACACACAGACACACAGACACACAGACACACAGAACACAGACACACAGACACAAACACAGACACGAACAAGACACACAGACACACAGAACACAGACACACAGAAACAACACACAGACACACAGAAAGAAACAACACCGAACACACACACACGGTCACAGTCACATCACAGCACAGACAAGACACAACACAGAACAACACAGACACGAACGAAAGAACAGACACAACACGACACAGAACAGACACGCACAGACACGAACAAACGACACAGACCGACACGACACGACCGACACAGACAGACACAAACGACACGACACAGACACAGACACAGACAGAACAGACACGACACAGACACGGAACAGACAAAAACACACACACACACACAAACACACACCACACACACACACACACACACACACACACACACACACACACACACACAACACACTAAAATATACCATCGGTTGCAAAATGTAAAATGATCCAAGGTTTAGCGATAGTGAAAAAACGTAATTTGGGTACTGTTCTGGAAACTATACATAGAGGCTTGCGGAAAAAAGTTATACTAAAACGGCCAAAAAAACCTGGAAAATATTTTCATGTTTGAAATGGCCGCGTAAATGTTTCTGTGAATTCTGCTTATTAACCTAACAAAAAAATAACTGGTCTTTGAAGTCGAGGATAATCTGAACTTTTTTTTGGCACTTTTGACGTATCTATAAATAAGTGGTGGGGTATTCAAAGGTTTCCTTAAATCACCCCCGTATCTTCGAAACAGCTAATCCGATTTTAACAAACTTGGGCGCGTTGAAAAAGCTTTTCTTGGGCTACAAATGTTAAAATAATTGAAGTTTTGTTAGTTTTACATGTCGTCCTAGAGGGCTTTTTGACATTCCGACAGAAACGGTTAATTTTCGCAAAAAATTAAATGATTGGTATGAATTTTTTCATGAACAAGTAGCTAAATGATGCCTAAACAAGCTCGCGAAAACCCCCTCGATATCTTGTTCCTAACCTAAAAATCGGCCAAACTTTTTACGAAAATCCAAATTTTTTTTTTTTAACTATATTTTCTGGAAAATATTATGTAAGTTGTGGGGACCGATTTAAAGGTTTTTAATGCCCCGTAAATGCTCGAAATGCTGACCATCACTCTGTGCATTGCTGAGCCTCTTAGGGAACAAAACTGAGCTTCAATTTCGGCTTTGAATAGGTTACCTAGGAATTGCGATTTTAACTGTTTGTAAATTTATACACCAGAATAAAATCACCCTTTTTGAAATTACTACTGGCAAGCAAGCAATGCTAAAAGATATAGGAAAGGCCTATTTTTTGTTTGTTTAAATGCATATTCACTATGAATATATACGAAAAATACAATTAATAGAAGCATGCAATGGAAACAGTTACCTAAACAAAACATACATAATCCTCAAATTGTCAATAGTTGTCAACACTTTCGCGTTACTTTGAGCAATTTTTGTGCTTTCAAAATGCGTTTTACGAATAATGAAGCTGTTGATATGCTTGCGGTTTATTTTGAATGCCTTCAGAATGCCGCAATAGCTAAAAGAGTTTACGCGGCTCGATATCCAAATCGGCGTCCTTGCGATGTAAGCGTTTTTCCCCGATTAGTGACGAGCTTACGAGTTTATGGTAGTTTTCGGCCTACGTTTCAACGGCAAAGGATTTGAAGAACACAAGAAAATATTAACCGTGTATTGGGCTATATTGAAGGAAATCCTTATGTTAGTACAAGAGCATTATCCACTCAGTTGGGTATATCACGGACAACGGTTCAAAATATTTTGAAGGACCATAGGTAAGTTCTAATGGCAATCAAAATATATAGGTATTCGTTCAAACTTTTTTTAATTACTTTAAGAATGCGCCCATATCATGCCGTTTTGCATCAGGCCTTGAAGGAGGAAGATTTTGATCGAAAGTTAGACTATTGCCATTAGATGTTAGGCATGATACGCGAAAATAGAGAATTTTATTTCAAATTTTTTGGACCGATGAAACCACCTTCAGTATTGACGGGAGAGTCAATCTGAACAATATGCATTATTGGTCTGCAGAAAATCCCCATTGGTTGCGTGAAGTTCAGCGCCAAGGACGTTGGAGTTTAAATGTATGGTGTGGCCTACTGGGAGGCAGAATTATTGGGGCATATTTTTTCGAGCAACCCCTAAATGGCAATGTATTTCTTGGCTTTTTGGCCAATCAATTACCATTGTTATTGGAAGATGTGCCTCTGGAAACAAGGCAAAAATTGTTTTTGCAATTGGATGGTTGCCCAGCATATTTTGTTTTTAATGTGCGAGAGCATATTAATGCAGTATTTCAAGAGCGGTGGATTCGAAGAGGAAGCCTGTTTACATGGCGTCCGCGATCGCTTAACTTGCTTCGATTTTTATTTATGTGGGCGCTTAAAGTACATCGTGTTTTGGACTCAATCTACTTCTAGAGAAGATATGAAAAACCGGATTCGTAACGCAATACGTACATACCGAGAGCCTAAATTGAAGCTGCAGGTTTGTCTAGTGCATGGAGCGTGATGGTCAGCATTTCGAGCATTTACGGGGGCATTAAAAACTTTCCTCCTTTAAATCGGCCCTTTTTAGGGCCACAACTTACATAATAGAAACAATTCCAGAAAAATATGGTTAAAAAAAAATAAAAATTTAAGGGATTTTCGTATAAAGGTTTCTTTGGCCGATATTTTAGGTTAGGAATAAGATATCAAGATGCGGTTTTCGCGAGCTCGTTTAGGCATCATTTAGCTACAAGTCCATGAAAAAAAGTCATACCAATCCATTTAATTTTTTTGCGAAAATTAACCGTTTCTGTCGGAATGTCGAACAAAGCCCTCTAGCGACGACATGTGAAACTAACAAAACTTCAAATATTATAACATTTGTAGCCCAAGAATAGCTCATTTCAACGCTCCCAAGTTTGTTAAAATCGGCTTAGCCGTTTCGAAGACACAGGCGGTTACTTAAGGAAACCTTTGAATACCCCCCACCACTTTATTTTTAGATATACGTCAAAAAGTGCCAAACAAAAAAAGTTCAGATTATCCTCGACTTTAAAGATCAGTTACTTTTTTATTAGATTAGTATAGCAAAATTCACAGAAACATCACTTTTTCAGATTCAAGCTTGTAGTTACGCCCCCTATCGGCCATTTCAGAAACTTGAAAATATTTTCCAGGTTTTTGTATTGGCCGTTTTAGTAACTTTTTTTTTGCGCACGCCTATACGATGATTAGTTTCCCAGATCAGTACCTCGCATTCTTAGTTGGCCACCCTGTACATGCAGGTTCGAGGGTAAAAAAAGCAATTTAAGGCACTTATTGTGTATCTACCGAAATAAATTTTAGTTATTTACTTCTGCAAAAAATGATGTGTGAAGTTTCCGCACACAGTAAAGTTCAATCTCGTTTAGTTCACGAGTTAATTGCGGTGCGACCATAGGAAAAGGAATCAATATAAAAACGATAATAGGATGAAACGCTGATTTGAAGTATATTTCCGTATAATTAGTACAGTGAGAGTAAAGTAATTTACGTTAACACCACGTGTTTTATTTGAATAAGGTAGGGCAAGAAGTATTAACTACTTTTTTGAAATATACTATAACAGTTTGGATTCATCCTCAAATGCAGACTTATAATTGAATTAATTTAAATTAAGTGCTTAATTTAGATTGATGTTTCAAAATATTTTATTGGTTCATAAAGATATGCTACAATTATTATAAGTCATTTATTTAGAGTATTGAAAGCAGTAGTAACTTACAACGACTAAAAGACTAGTAAGTGATTGCATATATTATTAACTGAGTTTGGCTATTGAAATTGGATAACATTGTATTAAACCTTAAAGCGGCGAGTGAAAATGATTGATGTTCATTACGTTCTAAAATTACATATTTTTCTAATTTACAGGTAGATACAATCTACAGAATTTTAAAACTAACCTTGCTTTAATAGAAACATAAATGATTTGGTGATTAATTTATATTATAATAGCAAATCGATTTTTTTTGGAAACTTAGTTATTACGCAACTTAATCATGAATTTAGTTAGTGTTTCACATATTGTTAGTTTGTAGCAAAATACATACATGAATTCAAGGTACAATTTTAAATTATTTAGCGATGCATTGCATGTCAGTGTGTTATCATTCCAAAGTGAATATATTATAAAAAAAACAGTGCCTTTTGTATCCTTGTTTCTCGTTGAAATAGAAACCTGATGATGTAAGTGTTTCCAAAGTTTGAGACTATGTAATAAAGGGAAATAAATAGAAAAATTACTTTCACGTTACGAAAATTAATAATAATGGCATATACCTATTCTATAAACATTGTATATTTGAGCTTGGAAGTGTAGTAGCCTCCCTAAACAATTATATCCACACAATAAGTCATAAGATTAATTGATATTCAGATATTACAAAATATTAGCACAAACACTATAATTCCGCATTAAACTGCCCCCAAAAACCCCCCTCGCTGTTGCTGGATTTTTTCCAAACTCCAATCAGCTTCAGGAGAAGTGAAGTTAATTTTATACACGAAATTTTAAGTACGTATACTTGATAGCAATGAAGTTATAGTGTATAATAACATACAACCCCACACACACCAAAACACGCACCTATGCGCAAACAACTCCGCATGCATGCAAAAAAGAAAGTACGATCACGCGCGCGCGCACGCACGCGCCCACACATGCACACACGCACACACACACGCGCGCACGCACGCACGCACGCGCACGCACGCACACACGCACGCACGCACGCACACACACACACACACACACACACACACACACACACACACACACACACACACACACACACACGCACACGCACACGCACACGCACACGCACACGCACACGCACACGCACACGCACACGCACACGCACACGCACACGCACACGCACCGCACACGCACACTCACACACGCATACACGCACACACGCACACACGCACACAGCACACAGCACACACGCACACGCGCACACTCGCACGCGCACACAGACGCACACGAACGCACACGGACGCACACGGACGCACACTGACGCACACGGACGCACACGGGCGCACACGGACGCACATGGACGCACACGGACGAACACACACACACACTGACGCACACGGACGAACACGGACGCACACGGACGCACACGGACGCACACGGACGC
This sequence comes from Vesta saturnalis, assembly GCA_036346205.1. Lineage (NCBI taxonomy): Eukaryota > Metazoa > Arthropoda > Insecta > Coleoptera > Lampyridae > Vesta > Vesta saturnalis. Next base: position 486,852 of record JARFJB010002267.1, on the reverse strand, counting down.
ACACGGACGCACACGGACGCAACGGACGCACACGGACGCACACGGACGCACACGGACGCACACGGACGCACACGGACGCACGGACGCACACGGACGCACACGGACGCACACGGACGCACACGGTGTAACAAATAAATTTAAAAGGTGTTGTTATATTAGAAAGGTAAGGTAAATTGTACCACGGTCTAGCTCAGTGAGGTACAAACTTATAAAACTTACTAAAATTGAGAACTCGATCATCAGGTGTGAGGAAAGCAGAGATATTTTCATAGATATAATCAGCATCAGCATTTGTTTTATTGGGCACCACTCAATTTCTAGGTTTAATTAATAAAATACAACAAAAATTGAGAAAGGTTGTATCTCAGAACATAATAGGTAATCTGAATAAGCACTAAACATCTGTATTTATATGTACATTTAATAAAGCAAAATGTCTGATTAATATCAGAATAAAATAACTAAACCATACTTTGTACTGCATTACAATCTTAAAGTACTAAATTAAACACAGTAGATAAACGTATACTTAGAATTCAAAATGTAATTTATTCAACATGTAGGTATTCAATCATGAAACGTATATTGACCAATGTCAACAAATTACAGTTGTGATAGGTTTGTGACACCGAATTGGGAGCACAAAATATTTATTGTACGTTCCTCCGGCTAGTACTCTTGGCGTGAGTAAGGGCTTAGACACCAATAATAATAAAACAAGGAAAATGTTCTAATCAATGAATTTAATGTGATGTGAATGATGTTGATTTGTACAGTTTATATATATATAGTTGTAAATAGTTTAGTTTAGTTCTTGTAATTAGGTTAAGATAGATCTTAAGTTTTAAGTATAAATTGATGTGAAAGTTTTATTAGGTCGAATAGGTGAATGATGTGTAAATGTGAATTTATTCGAATGAGCGTAGGTATGTTGTTTTCATTTCTTTTCCTTTTTTTTTTTGATTAAATGTTACCAACAAGGTGAATATTGTAGTAAAATAAATCCAACCAATGGCCAATCCTAAGATTTATTATTTTTACCAAAATAATACTTGATCTCCATATATTTGGGGCTTAGACCACACTTATCTAAATTAATAAAAATCTAAATTGACGACCTTGTTCAGTTCCTTTGATAAATACCAACTTTAATAAAATGATTTAATTTACCTGCGCTGTTTTACAATAATTACGATATCCTATATGCAGAAAATATTTATGTTTATGTTTTAATTTTTGTTGTCAAATCTACAAAAATTATATATAAAACAAGATGTAAGATGGATGAATAATGAAATTGCGATAATTAATCAATAAACTGACTAATTCCAAGATTTTTAGATCATTACAACACAATTATGAAAGTGAGGTTATCCTAATTAAACGTGAGATTTTTATATAATTTTTTTTTTTATGGAAAATGTTATGATTATGAAAGATTATTCGAAAGATGCATTGATTTATGAAGGTGATAATGAATACTTAATTCTAGATGAATGATTGGTGGGATTAATGGATGAATTAACCTGGGACCGAGCTGATCACAAATGGTGAGAAGTTGCTATTTAAAGGCCGACCACAGCTTTAAAGGTTTGGTTTGTGTTTTCCCCAAATGTAACCGATTTTCCCAGCCTGGCTTCGTCCCATGAATTGATGGATGGAATATATGTCAAAAGGTGAGAATCGTAAGGAAGGTAAATAATGTAGATTTAAGATATAGTATTAGCAAGGAAAGAAAAGGAAAAGGATGTGAAGATGAAGGCAGAATATGTAGAAATTGAATTAAGTAGGAATAAGTTTGAATATGAGTTTATGTATGGAAGGATGATTTAGGCCTGTAAAGAGTAATGATAAATGAATCCTCGAGAGAAATAACAATAAAAACCTTGATGTTAGTGGCCTTTAATGTTGTGCTTTAATTTTATATCCCGATAAATCGAATTGTTTTGATTTTAACCAATTTCAATCTCAATTTAATTGTTGTAGGTAGCCTAGATCCACAATTGATTTATTAAATAAATTGCATACCACAACTACACAAATTTTAGAAGAAAAAACCGACAGAAAAATTTTGTCTAATCTAAATGTTATCCTTATCTCCCTTTTGGTGCATGATAAATGATAAGAGTTTTGAAGAATTTGAAAATTGGAAATTAGGATGGTAAAGACATCTATAGGAGCAATTAGGAAAGTTATGAATTAAACACTTCAGGAACCTATCATTTAAACACGTAACAGTCCCCTGACCAAGAGTAAAGCTTAAACCAAGGTAACATTCTGGACAGTGACAAAGTACAGGAAAAGATGGACCGATGAATGGAGCGACATGTTGAATGAGGTGAAGATGTGATGGTATGATGTCCAAAGAGTATTCAGTTGTCTATAAATCCTAACATAGCCTAATGGTATAAGAGAATGGTGTTTCGTGTCAGGTGGATGTTGTTTTATATCCTTGACAAAATTCCAACCGATTTGCCCTGTAAGTCCGCTAACTTCCCAAAATAGTTTTCATTTTACCAACAAATTTTGGTAGTTTCATTTTGTATTCTGCATTAGATGTTGTATTTTTGTGATAAACAGTGCTAATATCATTTAATTGGTCGTCTACGAAGATCATAACGATTTTTAGACCTATGGTGAGCTATTTCTAATTTGTGTTTAACTTCCATAAATTTTTTGTAGTTGGTGGGAGTTGGGTGTCCATGCAGGCTTTTCTAGGTCTGTACTGTGAGCTCCCATACGATGTGCTCTCTGCCAAAATTTGCGAAAAGGTGTCGGCCAATGTTTCGTGCATTAAGTCCTTTGCACATGCGACTTTCGGCAGGAATTTGTCCCAGTTCCTCTGGTTATCATGTATGGAGGAAAGCATGATTTTATTTTTTTGTACGCTCAGCTGGGTTCCCTGGGGATTAGTGAGCTGTGAAAAGCAATTTTTGATATTTGGCCAAAGGTCAATAAAATGTTTTGCTTTAAATTGTACGCCATTGTCTGTAATTATAAATTTACAGAATAAAAAAAATACTGTCCTCAAATGACGACATAGTGGCACTAGTGGCCTGTCTCATGGGGAAGAAGAGTGCTTGCTGAAATAATCTGTAGCTACAAGAATATATGAGTGCCCTTAGGTCCTTGGCAAGGGACCGACTATATCTATACAGATCATTTGCCAGGAGTCGAAATTTGGTTTTTGCCCATAAGGCCTTGAGGTGGTTGGAAAGCCGCAGGTTTGTGTTTTATACAAACTTCGCATTTCCTGACATATCTTTTGTCCGTCCATCTTTAATAATACAAATTTTTCAGGCGATGGTACGTCTTGTAAACGCCAGCATGCTGGTTTAAGTGTTTTTCCTAAGGATGTCTAATCTCCTGTTGCGGGGTATAACTTCCTTCCAGGAGTCTTCCGTGAGGTGATGATGTTTTACCTTTTTATAATCATTGTCCTGTATTCGCCATAGAATACTTAAGTGGAAATTGTTTTACAAGGTTTTCCATTTTGTAAACCATCTGTCTGGTGTTAAATGTACTGTATTTTTTCACAGGTACGTTTCGAGATAGTGCGTGGGGACTAGATTTCAGATCCCTGATGAATTTTTAAACTGGGAGTTTCATTAACCAACCCTTTTTTGGTTCGCGAATTGTGCAGACCCAATGGGATCGGTGATGACTGTAAAAACCCTTCTAGGTAACATCGCTTTCGATGGCCCATACATAAAATTCTCTTTCAGTTACACTAGTTGCGTTCGCAAGATGTTAAAGTGCGGCTTATGAAAAGATGACATGTTTGCCGTCTTGTTGTTGTGATAGGACGGCACCTATGGAACCAGATGCGTCCGTTTAAAGAAAAGGTAAAGTAAAATCCGGACATAATATCGGTGCTGACACTAGACAATTTTTCAGCTTTGAAAAATTTTCGCATTCTTACCATTCGTAACTTTGGTTTTTCCGCAGTAAATTCGAGAGGGTGCGATAATTGTGGAAAATTCTGGTATAAAACGACGGTACCAGCTTGCCATTATGATTCCGAACTTCACTGGGTTTTTAGGTGGTAGTATGTTTAATATGGCTTCTACTTTTGCGGATCTACATTAATTCCATGTTTATTAATAATGTAGCCTAAATTTTAATTCGTCAAAAAGAACTTGCATTTATCCCAAGATAATAGATTAGCTCCTTTTAAACGTTTAAATATTTTAAGAGGTTTATGTTTTGTCAAAGGTGTCTGAAACTACAAAAATCGTCCAAGTAGACGAAAACCTACCCAAATCGGGGCCTATAACTCGGTCGATTAACCGTTGCCAGGTGGAAGGGCTATTTGTTAGACCGAAAGGAAGTCTATTGAAATGATAATGACCTCTGCCTGAATAGCGGGTCAACTCTTTGGAGGTCATCCAAAATTTGGAAAAAGGCTGACTTGATATCCAAGGAGCTTAAAATTGCGCGTTTCAGACGATCAAATGGAGAGGAATTGATAAGCGTCCTTTTTGTAACGTTATTAACCTTCCTGAAGTCAATAACAGTCTATAAGTTTTATCCTTTTTACCAAATAACCGGACTGCTCCAAGGTGACTCAGATGGTTCGATTGTTTTCCTCCAGAAGATGGTCTATTTCTTCGTCTAGGCATTTTTGTATTGGGGAGAAATTCTATAACCTTTGCCTAATAGGCTCATCATTGGTCAAGATGATTTTATGTTTGAGCAAGTTTGTACAGCCGATTTTGTTGCCCATTGATTGTTTATAATAGTTAACTAATTGTTCTAGTTGAGCTCGTTGTTCAAGTTTGCGGTTCAGATTGGAGAAACAAGATTTCCTCGTTTGGGAATCTAAGGGAGCAAAACTCAAGACTTTTTTTGGAAGTGCGGAATGATTCCATCTTTAACCAAAAATCCATTCCCAAAATAAGAGTGTGAGTTAATTCAGGGATTACATGTACTGGTATAACTTTTTTTGTCTTCCAGTTGGAAGGGCACATTTACCACGCCAGTATGGTACATTGTTGGTTGTTAGCGACGCTACAATGGTTAATGTCGCTTTTGTCACTTAAAACCAAGTTGCTTCACAATGCTACGCCAGGTCTTGAATAAAGATTTGAGCCAGAATCTAATAATGCTTTTACGTTTATGCCAAATATTTTTACATTTAGGAAAGGGCGATTGTCGTTTTAACTTGTCAATAGGTATGTCAATATCGGTGTTATATGGTCATATTGAGTAGTCTTTGTTATTTATCACCTGCCAGATCAATACGGAACGAGGGTCTGGGCACCTTTTGAACACTTAACATTGAGCTTTTTGAAATTTGGTTCTCCACATTTGTAACAGTGTATGGTTTGGGGTTGCTTACAGTTCAAATATGGCCGACTTCACACAGTTCCCAAGGACAGTGTTACTGGTACGTAAAGCGTCTCCTGGTACGCTTTGAATGGCATGGACTTTGCTAGAGGTACGTGGCTTCTGATACGATAATGTCGGCTCTAAAATGTTTTAGTAGGTGGTGGACAAAATGTTTGGTTCGTTCATTAACATCTTCAATGCTTCGAAAAGTCTGGTCAACTCAGCAATGGAGAAACTGAATGTAACATAATGAATGTTGGTAAGTTGGAAAAGATTCCGTTTTATTAATTCCAATCTGGTTGATTCTGTTGGCTTTTTGGTAATCGATTAAATAAGTTTTCCAAGATGAGATGTAACAAATTATCTTTTCGGCATGACCCTGAGTTCGACTGGAATTTCATCCCAAAGGCGATATTCATAGTCTACTGGTGAAAATGCTTTTAGTTGCTCGGTTAAATTTTCCCAATCTGTTAGTTGGTCTCTTACTGCACGATACCAGATTAGTGCAGAACCAGAAAATAATTCTACTGCGCTCCTAAACAACTGAGCTTTTTGTAACCTCCATCCTCAACTCTTCGATTCGTTCTAAGAACTCAGTGAGACTGGTTTCACCGTTAAATTTAAGGTTCCATGTAAATTCCTCTGTCGCCACGATACTGAAATGATTGAATTTCAGGTTCTTGTCGGATGGTATGTCTAATGTGACACGTTTCCTGAGCAAAGTGGATTTTCCACACGAAGAATCTGGTATGACATTGGAATTCAAGGTAAAGTTCATCGAAATAAGTGTAAGTTTGGTTTTGGAAAGAAAGTATTTGATGAGGTCCGTGATCCTCAAGATCTATGAGAGGTTTGTGGCAATATGAGTGCTATTTGCACACACTGAAGAAGAAGGTGTGGAATGATGTACGGCAGATGTTGTAGGGTTTGGGCTATCCAAATAGAAACAATAGGACGTTCTTTACTTTCAATGGGTGATAACATTTCGTTTAAATTTGTTTAGCTGATTATATTTTGCAGTTAAATTAGTCTTTGTCAATTGTTCGTCACTGTTGGAAATATTCAAATTGTTTATGCGACCTATGACATGTATCACGGAATTGATTCGATTATAGTCGTTATGTTTGTTGTCGAGATCGAAATCTTCAAGCTCTTGTTCGAGATCCAATTTTAAACGACAAACTTCCAATTCGCTATGTGTCTAAATAAGGAGGTTGTATACTATTGTTTATCACTTGGCGTAAGTTTATATGGTTTTGTGCTACAGTATTTGCAATAGGGCTTTAATACTTAATTCAAAATAGTTCGTCTTTTAAGAGAATTGATATTCATTTTTGTTTCAGATGTGTTGCACAATACAAAAAAATTTATAGAATAATGTCCTAAACCTAATGAAAATATGATTGATTAATGATGCTGAATGTAATGATAATGATAAGTGCTGTTATTTCAAGCCAAGCCCCCGTTGGGCGCCAATGATTGTGACCTAAATTGGCGGAGCACAAAATATTTATTGTACTTCTCCGGCTAGTACTCTTTGGCGTGAGTAAGGGCAAAAATAATAATAAAACAAGGAAAATGTTCTAATCAATGAATTTAATGTGATGTGAATGATGTTGATTTGTAATTTATATATATAGTTGTAAATAGTTTAGTTTAGTTAATGTAATTAGGTTAAGATAGATCTTAAGTTTTAAGTATAAATTGATGTGAAAGTTTTATTAGGTCGAATAGGGAATGATTGTGTAAATGTGAATTTATTCGAATGAGCGTAGGTATGTTTTTTTTTTTTCCTTTTTTTTTTTTGATTAAATGTACACCAACTGTACAAGGTGAATATTTAGTAAAATAAATCCAACCAATGGCCAATCCTAAGATTTATTATTGTATTTACCAAGCAGGGGATGAGATCTGATCTCCATATATTGTGGGTGCTTAGACCACACTTATCTAAATTAACGCTATAAAATCTAAATTGACGACCTTGTTCAGTTCCCTTTGATAAATACCAACTTTTTAAATGATTTAATTTACCTGCGCTGCTTCGTTACAATAAAGACCTATCCTATATGCAGAAAATATTTATGTTTTGTTTTAATACTTTTGTATGTCAAATCTACAATAAAATTATATATATGTAAAACAAGATGTAAGATGGATGAATAATGATAACGGTAAGGAAATGCGATAATTAATCAATAAATGACTAATTCCAAGATTTTGATCATTACAACACAATTATGAAAGTGAGGTTATCCTAATTAAACGTGAGATTTTTATATAATTCTTTTTTGGGTTTCTTTTTGTATGGAAAATGTTATGATTATGAAAGATTATTCGAAAGATGCATTGATTTATGAAGGTGATAATGAATACTTAATTCTAGATGAATGATTGGTAGGTGATTAATGTGATGAAGTGTAACCTGAAGGAACACGATCACAAATTGGGTTGCTATTTAAAGTAGCCTGACCTTACAGCTGCTGCTTAAAGGTAATATGGTTTTGTTTTCCTCCAAATGTAACCCGATTTTCTCCAGATCAGCTGGCTTCGTCCCGATGAATTGATACGGATGGAATATATGTCAAAATGAGAATCGTAAGGAAGGTAAATGGAATGTAGATTTAGGAATATAGTTAGCAAGGAAAGAAAAGGAAAAGGATGTGAAGATGAAGGCAGAATATGTAGAAATTGAATTGAAGTAGGAATAAGTTTGAATATGAGTTTATGTATGTTGAAGGATGATTTGAGGCCTGTAAAGAGTAATGATAAATGAATTGAGAAAAACAATAAAATTTTTACCTTGATGTTAGTGGCCTTTAAGTTGTGCTTTAATTTTATATCTCCGATAAATCAATTGTTTTGATTTTAACCAATTAATCAATCTCAATTTAATTGTTGTAGGTAGCCTAGATCCACAATTGATTTATTAAATAAATTGCATACCACAACTAGCACAAATTTTAGAAGAAGCAAACCCGACATGAGAAAATTCTTGTCTAATCTAAATGTTATCCTTATCTCCTTTTGGTACGCATGATAAATGATAAGAGTTTTGAAGAATTTGAAAATATGGAAATTAGGATGGTAAAGACATCTATAGGAGCAATTAGGAAAGTTATGAATTAAACACTTACAGGAACCTATCATAAATTAAACACGTAACAGGTTATGAACTCAAATGTTTTTATTTCAGGAGCAGGACTAACTGTTCCTTTTCTTAACCGTATCAAAATAACACTAACTGATTTGTTATTTACTTAACTGCACTAAAAGATAAGTACTTACTTGTGCAAAAACAAATATTTTAATCTCGTCTTAAACGAACTGTAGCTTGAGAATTTTCATTTCCAATTCCAATATAATATACTATATACGATAATGTAAAGGTAATTTCCATTTGTAACTAACGTACAAATAAACGAAACATAAACGTATAACGAAAGCAGCTTCGGACGACGAAAGCTGTTTATAACGACGAACGCAGTATATGTCTAACAGCATATGTGATTGATGCAAAACAAAGGTATCTCCATTTATGTTCATAAAGATGACATTGCATTAACCGGCCATTTTAACAAAGTAACTGTACGTGACGTCATACCCAAGCCATACAATGATACGTAAATTTACCAAAATAAAAGCTTTTTCTTGAAGATAAACTGTATTCTTATTCTAGTTTCTGACTCTAATTCTAGTCTAATTCCTATTAAATATAATAAATAGAAAATGTAATTAAACGCCTTTACATACCTTATAAAGGAAGCAAAACTTAAAAAAGATAACGTCTTAAAGGCACGACATCGTAAAAGGAAATGCATCAGCATGTGATTTAATTCACGTTGCGCATAGAACTAAAACTGAATGTCTAAAATATACACAGGGACGCTCGTAATTATGTAGACTGAAGAAAATATTGCGATATAAAAATTTAATTACTGAACGAAAAAGAAATGCTTAATAATACTAAGGTAATGTAAATATACTTATCGATAATAATGCAAAGTTCTAAATTTAAATT